>PXIH01S0006044.1:12087-23214 GCA_003024985.2 Euperipatoides rowelli | reverse complement strand
TCAGAGTCTGTCAAACCTCATCAATAATTTGTCTGCAGACCATGTCTGAAGATAAATCATTAATTGTGTGTACATCTTATTCAGAGTCTGTCAAAGCTGATCAATGATTTGTCTTCAGACCATGTCTGAAGATAAATCATGTGTGTGTATGGAGTACATTTTCTTCAGACTAGGGCTGTCAAACAGCAATGATTTGTCTGCAGACCAAGTCTGAAGATAAATCATTGTGTGTGTATATCTTATTCAGAGTCTGTCAAGCCTCATCAATGATTTGTCTACAGACCATGTCTGAAGATAAATCATTGTGTATGTGGAGTACATGTTCTTCAGGCTGCGGCTGTCAAATCTCATCAATGATTTGTCTGCAGACTATGTCAAGATAAATCATGTGTGTGTATGGAGTACATTTTCTTCGGGCTAGGGCTGTCAAACATCAATGATTTGTCTACAGACCATATCTGAAAATAAATCATTGTATGTGTGCAGTATATCTTATTCAAACTGGGTCTGTCAAACCTCATCAATTATTTCTCTGCATACCATGTCTTAAGACAAATCATTGTGTGTGTGTGTATGTGTGTGTGGAGTACATCTTCTTCAGGCTAGGGCTGTCAAACCTCATCAATGATTTATCTGTAGACCAAGTCTGAAGATAAATCATTGTGTGTGTACATCTTATTCAGAGTCTGTCAAGCCTCATCAATGATTTGTCTACAGACCATGTCTGAAGATNAATCATTGTGTGTGTACATCTTATTCAGAGTCTGTCAAGCCTCATCAATGATTTGTCTACAGACCATGTCTGAAGATAAATCATTGTGTATGTGGAGTACATGTTCTTAAGGTTAGGGCTGTCAAACATCAATGATTCGTCTGCAGACCATGTCTGAAGATAAATCATTATGTGTGTGGAATACAATTTTCTTCTAACCGGGTCTGTCAAACCTCACCAATGATATGTCTGCAGACCATGTCTGAAGACAAACCTTTGTGTGTGTGTGTGGAAAACATCTTCAGACTGGGTCTGTCAAATGTCATCATTGATTTGTCTGCAGACTGTGTCTGAAGATAAATCATTGTGTGCATGTGTGTGGAGTAGATCTTCCTCAGATCAGGTCTTTCAAACCTCATCAACAATTTATAAGGTGACATTAAACCTGTAACTCCAGTGTCCATCATATACTACAGACAAACATTGATGTTACCTTTCAGCCTACCTGCTGGATCAAAAAAACACTCATGACATAATCAAGTGAGATTCATGAATATAAGAAAAATTGATTTTTATTGCTGTAAATTATTTTCCAAAAATAACAATAAAAAAAAGAAACACTTTAGTCAACAAGGTATATTGTTTTTTTTTTTTTTTTTTTTTTTACTTTTTATTTTTTTAAAAAAAAAAAAAATCCTGGTATTATTAACAGGAAATTCATTTTTTTGTGATGTTGATGCAATTAAATATTCAAGAATTAAATTCGATAATTACTACAAGAGAAACAGGTTTTAAAAAACCCCATAGCAAGATGTCCTAAGCCTGGGGAAAAATGGTTCCATAACTAGCTCAGCTGAGAATTGAACCTGTGTTTTCCCAGCATATGATCTCAACATGATAGCAGCCAGCAACACTACCGACTGAACCACCATGTCAGGACACAAGGTATATTGTTTAACCTTATTGATTTGTCCTCCATTAATAAAGTATTTCTAAAGTTTTAAGAAAAATAACTTTACAATTCCATTTCAGATCATTTTGTTATGTAGCAAAATAAAATAGTCAATAACTACTTTAAATAACAAACTTATTATAACATTTTAAAATAATATATATAATTAATACTTAAATTTTTAATAAGGGTTTACTTCCCCCTTTAAGGGCATATGATAACGGATTGTCTAAAAAAGGTTAAATTTATTTAGATTTGTTATTCTTCTGTTAAATGTCTGCCTGTGTTAAATTGCATATTTTGTGGTCGATGTAAGATTAGTTTGCACCTGGATCTAGCAGGACTATTCACAGGGAGACACGTGTGCAGAGTAAAATAATCCCTGATAGCTATCTACCGAAATTAAATCCGTCATATTATAAAAGAAATAGAATTAAAAATATTATATTAAAATATTATACTAAAAAATAATAATTTAGAAAATGAAATCTTTCAGAAAAAAACCTTTTAACTTGAAAGAGGATTTGAATAAGAATGTTGAATAAAAAAATATGTTACTGAATAACGAAAATTGTCTTTTTTTTTTTTGCTGATTTAAAATATATTTTACAGCTATTTATAAATTTTCTTTTATTTTTTTTAATCAGCAAAGCCGTTTTTAACATTTAACCTTAAGGTGACAAACGTTATTGTCAACGGTTCCATCATTTAGCTTATAGCCCTAGAAGATCTTTCTAAGATAATTACAGTATAGACACGACGTCCTACATTATGTACGTTTATAGATAGACGATATCGTTTTCATGAAAATGTATTATCTATAAAATAGACTGATGATCTAAAGATATAATAATACACAGTTCGAATGACAGTTTCTTGTAAAACTAAATGGAAAAAAAAAAAGCAGTAAAGATGACATAAAAGAGAAATATGGAAGTTTTTTAATACAAATACAAAAAATAACGTATTAGAAAAATGAAATTAAAAAAAATATTTGGGAAAGTGAAATTTTGTCCCAGATATTTGAAAAATTTAATTTAATTAAATTGCTTTACAACAGACTAGTTACATTAAAATATGATTGGGTGAGATATATTTTATGCATCTATTTGAAAATTTTAAAACATCTAGATGCCCCGCCCCTAATCACATAGGTGTTAAACTAAACACCCGAAAAACAAGGACTTGTGAAATAAGGGAGAAAAATCTCACTACCTAATATAGTGAGATTTTTCTCCCTTATTTCACAAGTCCTTGTTTTTCAGGTGTTTAGTTTAACACCTATGTGATTAGGGGCGGAGCATCTAGATGTTTTAAAATTATAGGACATCTAGTGTATAAGGAGGTTTTATGTCAAGGGCTTTTTTTGTGAAAGGCAATGCCCCAATTCTTCTTTAGATAATTTTGGAAATTATCATTGCAAAATAATCTACATAATAATTAAACAAAAATGGTTGGCCGTGATCTAGCCAGAACCTATAAAGCAGAAGTTGGCTTGGTTAATCTCCAGTTTCTCTCCAGGTAGCCTAATCTAAAGTTCAGGTAACAGATATGATTGAATTGATAAATCAAATTTTTTTTGACCCCTCACTGTATTTAAGTTACATTTGGTTTTTTAAAATAATTTTGATACTTTATTGGAGATAAAGAATACAATTTACATATATTTATTTAGTTTATTACTAACTGACAATCTGCATATATTACCAAATGTTCAGCTGTACCTTGCGTAACTTTATAAATTCATAACTTTGGAACACAAAGTCGGAAATTAGTCACTACTGGTTGAATGTAACCCTAAACTCCCTGTCTTTCATAAAAAAGAGAAAAGGGAGTAGGGGCGGACAACCTGAGCCTTGAACCTGGCTCGTGCCGTCACCAAGAAATGTGTTATTTTATTTCTTGAAATTGAATTTTTCGACATTTTAGGTTAGTTTATTTAATTTTTTTTTATAAGTTTAAGTACCTTTGAGACCCAAAGAATAGGATTTGAGGCCAATTTACGAAAGTTTTCTTTATTCTTTTTGACAGTTTGGGATTAGATTTTAATTTGGAAATGGGAAAATATTGCCGGAGCCTAAAAATGTATAGTTTTTAGTAGAATTTTTTGCCATTAAAATTATTTACGAGTTAGGNCCAAGGCTTTGGAAATATTTATTTATTAGTCAAATGTCTTTTTTTTTTTTGTTTCTTTCAATTTTATTGGGCAACAATTTAGGAGAGTTGGCTTATTCTTATTGTCAGTTGCATCGCAAAAATAATTTTTAAATCAATGGGGGAAGGGGTAAAATGGGATGGGAAAGGGGTGAAAAGAGGGAAGGGGCCAAAAAATGGGTGGATGGGGCAAAACAATGAATGTAAATCATTGTTTTTGATGTTCAATCATTTCAAAATAAAATTTGTTCGTTTTTAAACAAATGGTGTATTGGGTTTTAACTTTTAGAATTTGAAAATAAGATTTCTTCGCTNAATTTCTATCTTCAGCAATTCATTTCCAAACATACAGTATCTGGTAAACTTTATTAATTCATCCTTCCATCAGGTCAAGTCAAGAAAATTTAGTCAATTTTTGTTCTCAGTTCCAGGTTTAAATTGAATGTTGTAATCAATACTATGAAATTGTTTCCAAAACATGAGTGGTCAAGTCTGTTTGGGAAATAATTAATCAAGCAGTAATTGACTACATAATATCTAACATATTTTATCATTCCATTTGGGGGAAGGGGATGTCCCTAGTTCAGTATTGCATAAAATTTTGGATTCAGTATAATGAATACAAATTTCAGAAATCAGCTCTGAGAAGGTGACACTCATTGGTGCATCCACTTATCGATATATGTAATATTATTAAATTCATTTTAACATTTTAAAGACATATTGTTATAAGTAATCCAAATTATTTAATGATATATGAATTGGTTTAGATTGATCATGTTTGTATCTATTTAAAAGATATGATATGGCAGTCTCAACATTGGCAATGCCATACATTGTTATGATGTTGAGAGAGATGAGTAATCTTTTCTCATCTATCTGGACATTCCTCAATGATTCAATTAATTCACTAGAATTTTTCACTGATATTGTGGGATTATAACATTTAAGAATCAAATGGAGCCCCTTTGAGGTCTTTGAAATATGGTTTGGTCTTGTATTTATGAGAGGAAGGGCTTTTTTATGGAAGGGTGACATTGGTATCTGCCCAGGGCAGTAGCAAAGTAAAGGGAATTAGGGGAAAAAAAGTTTATTTCACCACATATGAAACCATTCCAATAATGTTGGGTTTATTTTTTTTCCATATTGAAATATTATTTTATCAGATTTAATATCAAATAAAATTGTAATAAATTAAATTATATAAATTTATTAGGTTTATTAAATTATTTTTATAAACTTTACATCTCAACCTCACGATTCATGTATGCATTAGTGCAAGAATACACAAACTAGTACGTTATACTTAAAAAAGAGGAAAATGGTCTTATTTTTTTTTTTTTCATTTCAGTTGTGGGGGAGTTTCCAATGATTACCAGGGCAGCATTTTAACTAAAAAAGTCACTGAAGAGTGGGCATTCCGGGCAGGTTGATTTTCAATGAAAATATTGATATCAATTTGGACAACCCTAGATAGTTAGGACTTTATATGATAATAAGTGGGAAAAAAATTCAAATCTCTAGCTGTAACCAATTTTTGAGGAAATCAACTTGAAAATCGTAAAGAAATTTGAATGTAAAATTTTTGAATTTACTCAATTTTCAGCAGATGATATAATTTTATGTTACATATAAAAAGTCTTAAACAAGTTACAACTTATTTTCAAAAAGTAAGAAACAAGTTTACAACAAGAAATTTTGATTCAGATCTCAATATTGTCATAATGTTCAATGTAAGAACTTTTAGAGGCAAAGGAAGTCCTCATCTGGTGGCTTAAGGCTTTGGCCAGAATTTGTTTGGGTTTTGATTCTAGTCCATAAACCAAGCAGGAAGCTTCAGATGTCAGATTTACAGCCCTTTCAATACTTTGAGATTTAGAAGGCAGATCAGAAGCTCCGGTTTGATGCCATTAAGCAATGCTTTCTGTTAGATCAGTTCACAGATTCTATCTTGAGACATGTCGATTAGTTTTGACCAGTGGGTAGCTTCAATGTTGATTGCTATGATATTCTTCAGCCGTTTCTTGGTTGGTTTCCCTCTTCTGATGGACAAAATTTTTTTAAGAGCAGCTTCTCTCATTTTCATGTCATCAGACTTCATCATAGAATACAGCATATTCTCGGGCAGCAAGGCAAATGCTTTATATTTCAAGTGTTTCAGAGCAACATCCTGGATACCTTCAGATTGCTGCTTAATTCTCTGGATCATGCTGAATATGTACAACTGTTGATTGTGGAACTTGCTATCTCTTTTGACCTCAAACCAACTAACTGTATACACTTCCACAATGAACTTCATGGCCTGGTAAAGCTTATCATGTAAATTTGAAGGGAAAATACTTCTGGTCAAGAAACACATTAATCTCATTGACAAAGTTAACCATCTGGCATGGTTTAAACGTCCTATTTTCAGCAACAAATCTTGCTTTGCAATTACCTTTAGAAATTCCTAACACATATTCCAATAGAAGCCAGTGGTCACTTCTAAGATCATTCAGTCTATTTTCAGATAATACCACATCATCCAAGGGGCCATTGACTTTGGTGAATTCTACTTGTGGCATATCTTGGTAGTCTATTTCACAGAGATTTACCAGAGCATTGGTGAAAGCAGTGAGACATTTGGTTAGTGTCATCAAGATGCTTGAAAACAGCTCTGAAAGGAAGCTCATTCTGATGGAGTGAACATCCAATAATGTGCAATTTCCTCTGAATTTTGTTTTCCAGAACTGTTACAAGGCCTCCATAACAGCCAGTATTTGTATTTATGTTGTCAAGGAGAACAGCTTTTAGACTGTCAACACTGTTAAACTCTTCCAAGACACTGGCAACTTCTTCACCAAGAACACCCATCATACCTTTAATTGGGATGTCTCTGTGAGTAAGATATATTCCATTTTCATTTCCTGGATCTTTTATGAAAGTCAAATGGTGCTCTTTACCTTTTCCTTCCTTTATCTTAGTCTCTCCATGTTCATCNTTAACTTCTCTGTACAACAAAGTTTCCTTGTTAACTTTCCCATCGACTCCAATGAAACTAGCTTTTCTAGATCCTCATGTTACTTATCATCACTTTTAAGTTTCATTCTAGCCTTTTCTCTGTCAAGTTTAGATTTATTAACTATTATCTGATTCACATGAAATCCAGACTTAAATAAGTTCTTAGCTTGTAAGTCCAAGAGGAAGGCATTAGCAAGACTAGCACCAAGATTAGAAGAAACATCACCCCTGATCAGTTCAATAGCATATCTAGAAGGTTTTCAAAAAGCTGTAAGGCCCACTGGGCTGGCTGCTTGGTTGAAACTCCTCAGCTTAGCACTGGACTCTCTAGATTCTATAGAACTGGATTCATAATTAATATTTTGTGAAGATGTGGAGACAAAAGTTACCATTTCCTGCTGCTGTTTCCTTTGCATGTGTAATATTTCTGCTACAGCTGCAGCCCTCTGGTCTGTCTCTCTTTAAAGCAGCATTATCTACAGATCCCAACTGGAAATAGCCCTGTGGTCTGATATTGGCTCTCTAATCTCACAAATATTCTCTGTCCTCAACTGGCACCTTCTTACTGGAAGGGCAAGTGCAGACAATTTGCTGTGTTTGACAATTTTCATGTTTGCAATTCACAGAATTATCATCACAGGGACGAACAGGTAGCTTATATGTACAAGCGGAAATATCAAATAGTTTATTCAATGTTTCCTCCATATTCTGCCCCTGGATTGAAGAAAGCGATTTCCTATTAATTTCTTTTGCTTTCTTGAAGCACAATTCATCAACCAGTTTCACGATATAATAGTTATCAAACAGGGCAGACATGGATTGATTGACTGTNAGATCTCAATCACTTCCTTGGCTATAATTTTAGCAATATCATAGTCTATCAAGTCTGGGTGACTGTTTGGTATAAAATAACTGTACTGAATAACTTGGCGGAGGGTAGGAGGTACTGTTTTATTTAAAGCTGAAGGCTGACCACAACTTTTTTTGGATGAATCACTTTGAGTTAAAATAGAAGGCTTCCGTTTTTTACACATATTGATTTAATAAATGTAAATAATCAAAAAAAAAAAAAAAAAAGAACAATCAATTAAATAACTTAATATAAAATTTATAGATAAATATTACTAAAATTAACTAACATTAAACAATACTTAACTAATATAGAAAAGTCAAAATAAATCGTGATATCATAGATAAAACATTGATTAAATGAAATGATTAAATCATTTGATTAAATTAATTTGTTAAAACCATTGATTAAATGATTAAATTGTCACTTTTTGATAAGGTGTGTAAAAAAATAGATTTGTTTGAAGAAATTAGTTTTACTATTCTATTAATTACATTAATAAGATGTTGTGCGATTTCCAATTTTAGCATAGGCATTTTTAAAACTTAAAACAAAATCCTCAAAAAGATAAATAATTTTTACAACTAATAGTTTGTTCTAGTTACTTTATACATTAAAAATTTTCTATCTAGACTAGTCCAAGAGCATAAGAAAAAAATCAACCTACTCTAGACTACTGGGCATATACCCCCTTCTTCTTCTTTTTTATTAAAAAAAAAATCTCCCCTCTAAAGGGAGGAAGAACTGCGTTATCAAATTACTGTATATATTCATATTAAAATTTCTAGGGTTGGTTCTTATGATGGTAAAGGGCAGCATACTTAGTAAAAACCCAAAGCAAGCTGTTAAAGCTAGGGAGAAAAAACAATCCACAACTGTCCTAGCCGGGGATTAAACCTGGATCCCCAGCATATATCTAAGGCTTAACATTCCAAAATCTCACACCACTTGCCCACAAGACCTTGACTATACCCCCTTCTTTTTTATGCAATTTATATCTACCACTAACTTTACATAAGTTATTTGCTCTAGTATAGATGAGTTTATATGTAGTTTTATTAATTTGTTTATTTTTATGAAATTCTATGATCTTTTTACATTTCATATGTATAGTTAGCTTTTTTTTTGATTTGTTATTACAAAGTTATTTTTAATAAGTGTATTATTAGTTTCTTTTATATAAATTTGTTTATGTAAGGCAACAAGTGCGTTGGATTTGTATGCTGGCCCCAATATCAAATCTTCTGATTCTAAAAAAGGCTTACCTTGTATTTGGGTTTTATTATAATTTGTGTATTGAATATACAAAATAATAAATGTGATATAGTGTTTTTAAAAAACATGAAACATTTTGTAGAAGTAACTTGTGTAAAGGTAGTTGTAGATATAAATTGCATAAAAAAGGGGTATACACCTTCTCATAAATACAAGATGAAAAATCATATTTCAAGGTCTCAAAGTTGTTCCAATAAATTCTTAAACATTATAATTCCACATTAATATCAGTTAAAAATTCTACCAAGTTAATTGAACTTTGAGGAATGTCCAGATAGATTATAAAAGTTTTCTCATCTCTCTCTCTCTTAACAGGTATGGCAGTGCAATGTTGACACTACCATATCATATCCTTTACATATATACAAACATGATCAACAAAATCAAATAAATAAATAATTAAATAATTCTGATTACTTATTACAAATATGTCTTAAAAATGTTTAATATAAATTTAATAATTTTTGCTATACCAGAAGGGGGTATACCAATGGGTGACTCCCTCTCAGGGATAATTTCTGATATTTGTGTTCATTATATTGGATTCTAAATTATATGTACTCCTGGACTAGCTCCCTCCCCCTCCAAATAGAGTAAAAAAAATGTGCTAGATGTTATGTAGATGATTCCTGCTTAATTATTTCTCCCCAAAATTTGGCCACTCATGTTTTGGAACAATTTAATAGTATTGATTCCAATATTTAATTTACACATGAAACTGAGAACAGTATACTAAATTTATTGACTATTATTAGACACAATTGTCATTTGGAATTTGTGGTATATCAAACCCATGCAAAATAACTTAAAAGTAAATTTTCACTCAGTTTACACATCATGTTAAAATTATTATTCTGAATCAAGAGATTATATGGCTTTATAGAACTCCTAATAAATTAGCTTTAACTAAAGAGTTACATTTATTGAAAACATTTACCCAATTTATATTATTAAAAAACAAATTCAGATTATAGGTGCAAGACATACCACAAGACACACATCATACCATTATTTTAGATTTAAAGCATGTAAAACAATTGAAAATATTATAAAACACCTAGTAGTAATGAAAATAATATAGAAAATTAAAACATCATAGTCCCCCCCCCCCATCTCATAACATCTCTAAATTAAATTATTCTCTTCCTAACGTTTCACATCCCATTCTCCCTCTCCGCAGGATTACAATCAAACAATAAACAAATTTCTAAATCCTTTATTGATAATAAATTTAAATTCTTATCAGATACTATACAATACTATTATAATATAGCATATTTTAGAAATAAATTTAATTATAATTGATCCAAACTTATCTGATAAAAATTTTAATCTAACTACAATAAAACCATATGAATTAATTTATATTAAAATGTAATAATTCTTCATCTAATATAATAAAAGGCTAGTTTGATCACTTTGGTCTTTTGTCTGTCACGCTGCTCGTCCATCTTCAGCCAGACGATGACGCCCAAAGATGTTTTTGCTCTATTTTCTGTCCATAGAAGTTGCTGTTATAGCAAGCTAAGAAAGAAGAAATTAATTTCCATCATTTTTGATGGGCTTTTAAACTAGTTATAATATAATATACAGTATCTATTTTATAATAATATTAGAAAAATATTTTCTCAATTACATAGATATTGTTTGGTACACCCCTCCCACCCATTTTAAAATCATTTTTTAAACCAATGTTAAATTTGGTGAATAATAAAATAATACATTTATATAAAGTTAAATGTTGGATATACATAGAAATCTATATCTGGTCCTTGATTTGTGGCCCTGATCTGCACATGCATGAACATTTAAACTACGACCATCCATCTAGTATCTACTGTCATGTTCAAGAAACTGGACCTGAAATAAATAAAGATGATTTAAATATATTAACTATTCAAAATAATTTAGTTAAATGGACTTTCAATGGAATCATTATACATAGAGAATATAAAACCAAAATTTACCTTTTCAATTATTGTTTCATAATCTGTAGCATAATAAAAACATTTTAGGTATATACTGTATATATGGATATTTTCATGAGAGTAATATTTTCACGAGTTTCGCGGCAATCATATATTCGCGGAAATAAAGATTCACAAATATTAATACTCATTAAAAACAATCAAAGTGCTAAATTGTATATTTATTTTTTTTAATGAAAAAAAAATTCAACACGTC
>PXIH01S0006035.1:14976-29342 GCA_003024985.2 Euperipatoides rowelli | reverse complement strand
TAGTTAGTTATAGTTAATAAACCATGCAGAATTAAAGTTAAGATTGTTTCTGTCATTATCTATATTACTAGCTTACAGCCACAATAATCACATCATTCTCATTCCACATATTGATGTTGGATGATGACTAAATAAGTAGCTATTTTTAAAAGTTAAGAAACATTGTTACTTTGGTGGATAGGCCTACAGTCAATGTTTCTCGACTTTTATCGACGTTTACAAAAATGTCAACAAAAGATTTTGCCTTTGTCCATGACAAATGTTGTTTTGGTGGATACAAGACCTTAGGCGAAATAAAAAGTGCTGCTAAGATATAAGAAGAACCCTAACTCTATAAAGCATTTTTTATTATTTACTTCAATTTTACTTTGTAATTATGACGAACAGGAAGTAAAACAGCAAAAAATAAAAAGAAAAGATAATTAATTGAAGCAATGCAAATAGGATCACTTGATGGATTAGTTTATTATAATTCATTGAAATACAATGCACAAATAAAACTTACAGGGTTGATATTAGTGTTGAAAATCCATTTGTAAAAACCGGTTTAAGACCGGTGTTGAAAATTGTGTTTTTAATCGAACCACAAAACGGCAAACCAAGGTTTTTTTTTTAAAAGGGATTTGTGCCCTGTTAATATACTTTAATTAATCAAATCACATCTTTGTCTAATACAGAAAAATAATTACAAAGAAATGGTCCTTCATAAATTTTCTGTATTAAAGTGTATATGTAAATAAAGTTCATAAAATCTAAGAATCAATTACATGTTACTATAGAAACAAGTTACTATAGAAAGACGTTCAACTTGAAAATGGCAAGATTCATCATAATCTTGTATATTAATTTGATATTCTAGTAATAATGTAGTGTGCTAAATTATACTATTTAGTTGAAGATTGAACAGTTAACACTAAAAGTTAGCTTGTGCTACATTGCTTTTACTCACTAATGTAATCATTATGCCTCCAAAATAAAAAATATGGAAATATTTTATTTGTAAAGATAAAATAAATGCAGAATGCCTAAAATGCAATAAAGTAATGAAGTATTGTGGATCGACCTTCAGTTTATCTGTTCATCTTAAAAACATTCATGGCCTACACTTAAATGAAGATGAGCCAACTATTAGCCAATCAGAACAATTTGTTACTGATAAATTGAAATCCTTCAACATCAGCAGTACCTCAAACAAAAAAGGCAAAAAACGTTACAATTCACAGAGAAAAAATCTTTAGCAGACGATATCGCAAGACTCGTTAATTTAAATGGCTAAATTTTCATACAATTGTAAATAGCAAATTTATTCAAGAAAGTTTAGCTTGGCAGAAATCAAAATATGAGAAATCTCATCCAATATCACGCACAGATGTTAAAAATATGGTACTTGCCTTCTATGAGCAAAAGAAGCAAGAGCTTGTGAAAAATGTCAAGGAGCAGATAGTAAAAGGTGTTCGTTTTTCATTAACTTTAGACGAGTATACCTCTATTCAGAATACTGAGAATAAGCATTGACCACTAGGAATGGTCAAAAATTCTACTTCACTGAATCACACTATATTGTAGAGATAGTTACCAAAAGATATAAAAAATTGTTTTAGATCCCAATGCTCATGTTGAATGTATAACTGATGGTGCCTCAGTGATGGTCAAATTTAGAAAACAAATAGCTTCTGATCACCAACAGTGCATCGCACATTGCATTCATCTTGCTGTATCTGATGGTTTATATTCAAAAGTAACTGGAAAATTTAAGTGAAGATCCTGAGAAAATTGAGGATATTATTGATGAAAGATTAAGTGATGATGATGATCTGGTAATCGATCCCCCTTTTTGATGAAAATATTGAGGATAATGAATTAGCCCAAATTAGTGAAAACTATTATAGAGTGATTAATAAAGTAAGAAAAATATGCAGATTGTTTCAAAAGTCACCACTTAAAAATGATAGGCTATAAGACTTTGTGAGAGCAGAGTTTAATGGAAAATAAAATAAGCTAATCCTAGACTGCCGAACATGGTGGAATAGTCTTGTTAATATGGTTGAGCGGTTCCTTAAACTTAAGAACTGTATTCCTAAGACTCTTAAGTCACGTTTATAGTGGCCACTTTTCCGGAACACATTGCACATTGCAATGTGGCTATCAGTAAAAAATGTGTACACAAGAACCTATACCATAATGAGATTCGCTAAAATTAAGTCACATCTGCTCAGGCTATGATCTGATTTCAGCAATGTACCCATTAGGATTTCAAACTAATTAAATTATATTTTTTTTCTTCTTTTGTTAATATTATGAATATCAATCTTTATATTCATTCTTGATGATGTGATCTTAGAATTGAAGAGTTATTNAATTTTCTATGACCTCACTTTCTAATTTATTTATTTGATTTATAAATTCAAATTGTAAACAAATCCATATCCTATTTGGGCTAGAGTTTGTGCTTTGAGGCTATCTGTCTATCATCATTGTATTGTATTGTGTGTTAAATAAATAATAATAATAGTTAAATGTTCTGATTTAAACAAAACTACAGTAGAAGATATCACTGATGATTCCAATTTGAATAGTTTTCCTATTGAATAAATAAGTTATATCCAAAACTCCTCAATCTGATAATAACTTGATTAAAATCTCTGCAACAACTGTCCTAAAGTTAATAACACAACAGGTCAAGTTAAGACATTCTGTACATCTCAACATTTTAAAACAATCAAGAAATATCCTGAAATCACCAGTAAAAGGCCAACCAAGTTTTAAAAAAAGTAAGAACTAATAAAATAATGGATAACTATAACGCTGAAATGAATAATCATTAAATATCCAAGGACTCGATGATTATAGTAAAAGAAAGCGACTGAAAAACTATTTGATAAAACATAACATGACTTGCAATGATCCAAGAAACAAAGTTAAAGAAAAACGCGAATGTTAACTTCAAATTATTTGATGATTTACGGTATTTTTGTTTTTGAAAAGCGTTTCTGTAGATCTTCAATAGGTTATTGCAGTTTTTATTGCTAAGAGCCCCCATTTTTTTTTTTAGCAATATCAATGTTCAATTTAAACCCCACAGGTTTAAGTTTTTTCTTTTATAATCTACCTCTAAAATTAATTAATATCAGTACATGCTCTCAATATGCCTATTTTTGCTAAGAATATGCTCAATGATATAATAGACAAATGTAATGGCTCTAAGGGCTTGAAGTCTATTGTCAGGGGATTTTAACCTCAAATATATAGAAAAAAAAGTACCTTTAAAAAATTTTTTTAAATCATTTCAATTTATTTGATGCATCAAAACTTAACAGTTGTTTTCTTTTGCCCACTAGAATGTCCAAGACATCATCCAATAAAATAGAGACTATATTGTTGCCTCTAAGTATTTCTATAAATTCTCTTCATTCAAAATTATACATAATGATCTTTCTGACCAATGCTTCTTAAATTTAAATATTAACCAATCTTGTTCTACTGTAAATCTAACTTTAAACTGAATTTAAATCATTTTATTCCCCACCAAGCTTTGGTTTTGGGTATAGATTTTTATAATTTCATTTATACGGTTTCTGGTGAGATGCTTTTAATACAAAGTATCAGATGATTATGATTTTATACAGAATGGGGAAAAATGACACATTTCAAAGTTTTTTTTATACTCGCTTCATGCAAATGGAGGATAAGTTACCGTAATAGACGATGGTTGGTGTATTAAAAAAAAGAATGATGCAGTATTGTGGTTTTGTTGCAAGCTGTTTGGCTCAAACTAGATAAGCAAATCGAGCAAGGAAGGTTGCAATGATTGGAAGCATTTAGGAATAAAGTTGACTAAATCATGAATTATCCATGGCACATATTTTTAATATTAAGAAATGGATAAAGCTGGAAATACGTTTGGAAAAAAAGAAGACAATAGATGAAGAAACACTGCACCAAATCAAAAAGAAGAAAAAAAACATTGGCAAGCAGTATTGTCAAGGATTATTGCTGTGGTTCAGTATTTAGCCGAGCACAACTGTGCTTTTCGTGGTAGTACTGAAAAGCTGTATGAAAATGACAATGGGGATTTTCAAGATTAATTGAAATGCTAGTTAAATTTGGTCCGACAATGCAACAGCACATATGTTGCATCAAGGATAAATACATTCATGACCATTACCTGGGACAATGTATCTAGAATGTATCAACTCATTCAGTTGATGGCTTCTGAAATGAAAAAAAAAAAAGTCATCCAAAAAGTGAATTGTGCAAAATACTTAATTCTATAATTTTTGACTGTAACCCAGACATAAGTCACAAGAGCAGATGTCCCTTGTTCTTTGTTTTGTTGATATGGCCATAGGTCAGTGGCTGAACATTTTAGTTTTTTCAATTTCATGATGCAACAGGTAAAGGACTTCTTTATTTCTATGCTTGATAGACGTGTATTGATGACTGCAGAGAACAAAACTATGACAATGGCGCTAATGGGAAGGGTCAGCACTTAGATGTACAATCACACATTCTTCAAATGAATTCTAGAGCTTTTTTACACTATGTGGCTATCATAACTTGAACCTAGTTTTAGGGGACATGGCAAGGTGCAATTCACAAGCAAGGACTTTTTTTTAGTATGGATTTACTCCAATTTTGCGCACTCAAAAAGCACGTGGAGTATATTCAGAGAATTTGCACCATCGCTTACTACCAGATGGGAATGTTGTGTGGAAAGTGTTAAAGCAATTTGATATCAGACAAGTGCCATTAGAGATGCCTTGCTAAAACTAGCTGCAATTTCAGTGAAGATCGTAAAATAAAGAGTGAGGCACAATCACTGGCAGTTTACGAACTTGGAAATTTTGAGTTCATACTCGGAATGGTCATCTGGTATGATATACTATTTGAAGTTAATACTGTGAGTAAAGATCTACAGTCCTACATGCAACTCGACAAAGCTATTCATATTAACCCATATAACTCTACTGTCCTTTATATAGGACAGTTAGGTTATATTTTTTTAGTACTTACAAAAATCTCCAACATATGGCAGTTATAAATATTTACTCTATGTGATTCAGTTAAATATTTAAATTTTTTGCACATACATGTGCAGTTAGATAAATATTGATAGTGAGCTGCTGAATTTAACAAGTTTTTAGATAGCTACACCCATGGTCAATAAAAAAAATAAATAACTTTCTTATTCTATAAAATTTTAAATATACAAACATATTGTAATAACCTAAAAGGGTGTAGTTGGAATGTATTATATTGTATTTTAAATTCATTTTTGTTCGGTCCATTATATAAAGCCTAAAACCTAAGTGTCCTACATATAGGACAGTAGGTTTATATGCTACATTTTTTGTTGTATTCAGTTTATATTGAATATAACTGAAATAAATTAAATATGTTTGAATAAAAGCATTTTAATATGTTTAAAATTAATATTATGGAGTCAGAGAAAACTAAAATACTATGTTTTAAATTAGATGGAGATTAAATGATTCATTGGTATTCTTCTGGTAAGTGGTTATTGTGTTAAACCCAGAAAAAAATGTAGAGCCTATTGGAACTTTCACCAGAATTGTATCTAATGAACTTGTTGCATCAGCGTGTAAAGACACAGATTTTATTTCTTCAAATATACATTGCAATGATAACAGAAGCCTAGATCAAAAGTCCGACCTCATTTGATTGCCTTAACCATAAGTTTCAAGAGTTTGCCCCAATAGAAAAATATCACAGTATAGATGAAGCAATGGTGGCATATGTTGGGCATCATGGCTGCAAGAAATTTATAAAGTGGAAACCCATTTGGTATGGTGTTGTATTACAAGATGCTTATGATAATTATGTTATAGTACCAAGAGGATAATGGGTGAGTGATGTGTAATTTAACAGTATACTACAATTAATGAACCCACATTATATTTGAATTATTAATTTGACATTTTATATTTTATGAAGCATTTTGACATTATTATTTTATATTGATATTGTTCTTATTATAGTAGAGTGATTTTATCGTGTAAATAATTCATTTTTGCTATATATTTTATTCTTTCCTGTGAATTGAATTTTAGATGCTATTAAAAATTCTAAACTAACTTCTGTACATTTACCATTACTTCCAGTAACAATCTTGAGTGGATGACATTATGTGATGTAGCCATCTTGTGGATTATTGTAGAACGTGCATTGTTCATGTAACACGGATTGTATTCATAACGAGGAATTAAATTTATTAGAATATGAGAA
Organism: Euperipatoides rowelli; assembly: GCA_003024985.2. Classification (NCBI taxonomy): domain Eukaryota; kingdom Metazoa; phylum Onychophora; class Udeonychophora; order Euonychophora; family Peripatopsidae; genus Euperipatoides; species Euperipatoides rowelli. The sequence goes on along the minus strand of PXIH01S0006035.1, from coordinate 23,096 downwards.
CCAGAAATTAATAGTTGTGTATTGATATAATACTTATTATTGTCCATTAATGCGAATTATAATTTTGGATGTTATATCTAGATATGGATTTGAAATAGAATCAATCATCAATTGATCAGATTATGAGACTAAACCTAGAGCTTAGACATTAATGTTAAATCAAAACAGGTTCAGCTGGAAATAAAAGGATACTCAGTGGCCAAATTGTCAGACACAAATTACTTTATGTGGCAGATCAAAGTACAAATGATCTTGCAGAAAGAAAAACTATGGCACGTAATTCAAAATGAAGAGCCAGACCCAATAATAGAACAATGGACCAACAATGACCAAAGCGCTAGAGCCACCATTGGGCTTACTTTGAAAGACAATATTCTTGTGAGCATAGCTAACTGTAAAATAGCTAAGGAGGCATGGTTGTGCTTAAAAGGAAAATATAAACACTCCGGACTAACTAGCAAGTTATTTCTTTTAAAATAACTGTACAGTATAAAATATACAATAACAGGGCGTGCAGCACACGATTACTTATTTTTAGGTAGGAATTTTAGGAAATTTGAAGAAAAAAGTAGGTATATTTTAGGAATACGTACAGTATATATACAGTACTTCATATACAGATATACCCCGTTTTAAGTTGCTTCATTTTAAGTAGATTTTCGTTTTAAGTCACCCCTCTGGGACCATTGAGTAACCTACGTAAAAGTGGAGTATATCTGTGTATACTTATATTGTATATAGTTTCCCAAAATAAATTTCAAACATACTGCGTTTATTTTAAATGTAAAGTTTGAATCTACTTTTTCTTACGGTATTTAACATATGGATAAAAACAGCCGACATGAACATGATTTGAAACACAAAATTCAGATGAATAATATAATATTACAAATAAAGTGAAACATGCATCTCTTTAGTTGATCATTTAATTTTTAAACGTTTATTCATCAAAGTATCTTTCTTTGGAGAGATTTCAATTTATTTTCTAATTCAGATAAAGATTCTGCACCTTGACATACTAATTTTTGGGAAATGGCCATTATTGTAGTGTTTTTCATTTTAAATGATTTAGTCATTCGTTCAGTTCCTTCTTTTATCATTACCATGGGAGTTTGCTTCTGAATTGGAAATTCAGCTATTTTGACATCACATGCTGCAATTGTACAATTTAATTCCAATTTACGTTTTTATTTCTTCTTTTTCTTGTTTTTTGATTTCTACATCTTTCTTTTTTAATTCCAACTCTACTGCTTTTTGTCTCTCAATTTCTTCTTTAAAATGACTGAGCATTTAAGACAGCTTTTAAAAGAGCTAATGTCATAGGCACGTCTATGACACTTCCACCATAATAATGTATTGCTGAGTTAACTATTGCTGTAATGGTTGAATCATTAAAACTTGACTTATTTTTAGTAACTAAGGTATTGTTTAAAGAAAAGCCATGTTCTGGGTCTGCATTTCCATGTTGTAGAGTTAATAAGGCCTTCACAACTTTTGCAAATTTATGTATTTAAAATTTCCATCATATTGCTTAATTTTAAACACATTTGCCCAATAAACATCAAAATCCTCAAGTACTTTACTATTGGCCCCAAAAATGTCAGTCAAACTCTCTAATTGATCAAGCCTCCATTCACTTCGCACTAAATCAGTTATTTTATCAGGGAAGTGAAAATATTGACAAATCCGTGTAATAGAATGTAACCCACTATTTGCATCATATTTGGTCTGGCTCCTCATTTTCCTCAATATCTCTAATTAATCGACGAGCTGTCATGCCTATTTCCAGTTCTTTGAGTGATTGCAAATTGGACTTTAAATCAATAACTTTTAGATCTTCACCTTCTCTGTTTAGCACAATGTTATGTTGGATGAATTTTGTCATATTACGCAAAAGTTCATTAAGTTAGAAGTACATCTGATGGATCAAAGGAGCTTCATTTTAGAAAAGAATTAGGAGTTTTTCAAATAAGGAATGAATGTTTGTTATAAAAGTTAAGTAACAAGGCATGACTTTATTTTTTAAAGCTTTTTTAATTCGCCTATATCTGTCAGTGTATTTAATGTTTTTATCAAAATTCTGTTGCTTAGGTAAGAATGTTAAAAAGTATTCTTTTAGATTTGGCAATTGATCAAAGATTCTCTCAGCAACAGGTCCAATAGTCGTCCATCTGCTACTAACATGTCTTACCATGAACTGTGTCAAAACATCAGTAACTTTGCTAACTTCTTTAAAGTCTTCACGCCTTGCAGCACTGTCTTTCAAAAATGAATAAAGATCAGTTGCTAATTCATCTAGGTCAAAATCTAATTTTTTTAACATTGTGTTTAAGCTATTCCATTAATTTATGACCAGTTGGGGTTGCTCAACCAAATCATTAAATTTTTCCAGTACAGCTATGCTTTTATTCACATTTGGGCCATCGGTAGAAATAGTCAGCAAAGTATTTAAATTGATATTGGATGTACTAAGAACATCAATTAATTCTTTTTATACTATATCTGCTGTGGCATGACCCAAAAACACACTGGTTAAATAACGAAAAGAAATTCTATTTTTTTCTTCTGACCAGTAACTGACATGGATATAGTTGTTTTTTTAATTTGGCAATTGTTTGTTTCATCAAATGCTATCGTTATAAGATATTGGCTTTCTTTGATGTCTCGTTTAAGCTCATTATCAAAATGAACAACTAATCCATGAGAAATGATAACTTTTTTCCCCTTCAATTGCATCTGGGCAGCAATTTTAGAATCAATGAACATTTCCTTGAAAATATCCTAAGTACCATTGCAGGACTTGAAGGAAAAATTATTGTGAGCAACAATATTTAAAGACCAGAGGGCTCCAGCTTTAACAACTTGCAATTCACTATTTAAAGGGGGTTGACCATTTTTTGTGATTTCTGAATTAATTTCACTTAGGGTACGGTATTTTTGTAAATTGAAAAATTTAAGAACGGAATTGCCAGAAAATCGGGTATTAAATTTTTATTTATGTTTTTTACCATTATTGTGGAAATCCACTATTTGAAACAATAAAATCATCGTTACATAACTCACAACGTGACATGTAAATAGCATGTGTGGCAGAGCACCACTCCGTTACTGCAATTCCATTTAATTCTTGCGTAAGCCATGAAATCTGAAATTTGGTCTTTCCTCCAGGCATTTTAGAAGTAAATACAATTTCACTTTATTAGGAATTAATCTGGCCAAATTATGACATCGTTTAAAAACAAATTTGTGGGGAAATGAGTAGCACTAGCATCAAGTCCAAGAGATCTCGTTGGTAGCGTGACTAGGTAATCTCCCAAACTTAGTACAAAATGGCGTTACTATACAAAATTTTAGGAATTGCTATATTTTTTTAGCTATATTAAAGGAAGTTAGGATAGTAGAAAAAACGAGGAATTTTAGGAGGACTGCGCCCCTTGCATAAAATGTGAACGAAACAGATAATTGTGATTCTAGTGTCAAGCCTGGGGATGAAACTACCATGTTTGAAGCCATAGGAATATATAGTTTCACTGAAAATGAATGCAGTTCAACAACCCAGTCTAAATCTGATGGACTCAGGAGATCCATTTGAGTTAACAAGGGGATAGCACCAGTGAAATTGACTTACTGAATGTATAATTTCTCCAGCATCTTGTGTATTACAAGATGCTTATGATAATGTGCTATAGTACCATGGGGATAATGGGGGAGTGATGTGTGATTTAACAGTTAATGAACAACTTTATATTTGAATTATTAATTTGACATTTTATATTTTATGAAGCAGTTTGACATTATTATTTTGTATTGATATTAAAATAGTAGAGTGATTTTATCATGTAAATAATTCATTTTTGCTAATATATATTTTATTATTTCCTGTGAATTCAATTTTAGATGCTATTAAAAATACTAAACTAACTTCTGTACAGTTACCATTACTTCGGGTAACAATCTTGAGTGGATGAAATCATGTGATGTAGCCATCTTGTGGATTATTATAGAATGTGCATTGTTCATATAACACAGATTGTACTCATAACGAGGAATTAAATTTATTATATATATGAAAACCAGAAATTAATAGTTGTGTATTGATATAATACTTATTATTGTCCATTAACGTGAATTATAATTTTGGATGTTATATCTAGATATGGATTTGAAATAGAATCAATCATCGATTAGATCATATGGCTATAAGCTATGGATTGGTACTACATAGGCTACATAGTGTGAACAGTCAATAGAACTATATCAAGTTGCAGATACTCCAATAAAAAACAGTATAAAGTAATGGGACTGGGTGAAAGTGTTGTCCAAGGTTTGGAATATAATCTGCCTTACTATATGTTCTTTGATAATTTTTTTCACAAGTATGAAACTTCTTGAAAAAATTTCAAATAAAATGGGCCTGGACTTAAAATATTTCTCTATGTAATGGATATCATCTCTATTACAAAATTATCTTCATTTTATCACCAGCTTCCTCATTATTCATTGCTATGCTTTACAAATACATACTTAATTTTTTTTAAAAAAAATATTTAAATGTATAGCCTACATTTATACTAGCCTATAAAGCTAGCTTAATTTTTTTTTTAAACGAAAAGATCGTGAAATGTTTACCTTTTTTTTTTAAATATATTTAATGTCATTCAAAAGTACATTAATATCATTAATTTGCTTCAAATTTATTTATTCATTTCATTTTATCATGTTTTTTTTTTTATTACAACTTAATATGATGTAATCGTTTTAATATCTTATTGAAATGCATTGCATTGCTATTAAGTTCATAAGTTTATCGATTACCGTTTTCTATTAATCAGTAATGGCGGATATTCACGCAGTATGTGTTGTTAGAAATGTTGTTATAATGAGACTTGTTCTTGATTGGCTAAACTAACTGCCAACCAGATTTTAGACAACTCCCCAAAATGGCGGATCTCGAGACCACTTCGAGATCTCATTAACAGGATTTGCGATCCATGTTTACCTTTTTTTTTATATAAAAGTTTTGAATTTCGAAAATGTTAATGGGAAATCATTTGCAAAAGTGAGTAAAGTATTTCTATTTTTTTTTAATTATTCCTTTTTTTATATTGTGAACAACAAATTGTTTAAACATTATTTTAGCCAATAATAATACTGCGTGACAAACCTAAATTGTTGTTTACATCTCGCGAGAAATAAAATGGCAACCGCCATACAATTTTTTTTTATTATATGAAACCCAAGAACTTTTTAAGAATAAAGGTTAGTTTTAACTAATTTTTTCATTATTTTCTTTTAAAGTTAAATTTACTTTATTACTTTCTTTTACATTTAAAAGTCGTAATATTGCCATTTTTTTTTTTATAATAAACATTTCGCACGATCTTTTCAAATATTTTAAACTTTTTTTTTAAAATTTAGCCTATCAGAAATTTTGATCGCAAATCAATTTATTTTTATAAATATTGTTTGTCATTTTGGAGAAACGTTATACTGTTGGTTTAAATAACCTTTTGAGGCTAATATATTTTTGCATATAATTCGCTTTATACAGCGGTTATAGTTTACGTGATTGGTTTTGCATTAATTCATATTAANTCAAATTATTTTTAAATACGTTTTATGGGCCTGGACTTAAAATATTTCTCTATGTAATGGATATCATCTCCTTTACAAAATCATTTTCATTTTATTACCATCTTCTTCATCATTCAATGCTATGCTTTACAAATACATACATGATTTTTTTTTGTAAATATTTAAATGTACACACTTATACTAGCCTATAAAGCTAGCTTAATTGTTTTTTAAAAAATGATCGTGAATGTTTACTTTTTTTATATTTTATTTAATGTCATTCAAAGTACATTAATGTCATTAATTTGCTTCAAATTTATTTATTCATTTCATTTCATCATGTTTTTTTTTATTACAACTTAATACGATGTAATCGTTTTAATATTTTATTAAAATACATTGCATTGCTATTGAGTTTATAAATTTTATCGATTACTTTTTTTATTAAATACAATTTTTTCATTGGCCACTGACTTTGTAAACAGTAATGGCAAATAATCACGCAGTATGCGTTATTATAAACGTTGTTGTAATGAGACTTGTTCTTGATTGGCTGAATTAACTGCCAACCAGATTTTAGGCAACTCCCCAAAATGGCGGATCTCGAGACCACTTCGAGATCTCGTTATTAACAGGATTTGTGATCCATGTTTACCTTTTTTTATATAAAAAAGTTTCAAATTTCGAAAATTTTAAAAGAAAACTATTTTCGAAAATTGGATAAAGTATTTCAATTTTATTTTATTATTATTATTCCTTTTTATACTATGAACAACAAATTGTTTATACATTATTTTAGCCAATAATAATGCTGCGTGACAAACCTAAATTGTTGTTTACATCTCGCGAGAAACAAAATGGCTACCGCCATACTTTTTTTTTATTATATATGAAACCCAAGAACTTTTAAAGAATAAAGGTTAGTTTTAACTAATTTTTTCTTTATTTTCTTATAAAATTAAATTTACTTTATTACTTTTCACATTTGAAAGTCGTAATATTGCCAATTTTTTTTAAATAAACATTTCGCCACGATCTTTTCAGATATTTTCCAAACTTTTTTTTTAAATTTAGACTAAATCAGAAATTTTTTCACAAATCAATTTTTTTTTTTAAATAAATATTGTTTGTCATTTTGGAGAAACGTTATACCGTTGGTTATATAAGAATAACCTTTTGAGGCTAATATATTTTTACATATAATTCGCTTTATACAGCGGTTATAGTTTACATGATTGGTTTTGCATTAATTCATATTAATGTAATTTGCTTTGCTTGTGGGAATAAAACTTGACCAAACATTTAGAGTTCATCAACTTTTATGTCTTGTGGAAGCATGTGAGCACCGATTTTGTCGCTATTTCTGTAAAGCTCTGATTCCGAGTTAAAAATCTAGCTGACCAATTTTTTTTATTATTATTAAAACATTTTAAACTGAGAGTTAAAAATATGCCAGTATTTTTGATTTTTCTTTGTTTATATTGTAATATTTTGTAGGTGAACAGAAGAGTTTCACTTCTTTTGACCTTATTAGGGATTAAAGTATTCCACTTTATAACCCCTTTTTCTTGTTCCTCTGAAATGACATTCTATATTTAAATTTGAGAATCATAAGGATTCTTGATACTTAATTTTTTTTTTTTTTTGAGATATTAGTCTGGATTCTTGCTGAACAAATACAAAAAAGGGTAGATAGTAGCAGTAATTCCTATTGCCCGAGGAATTAACTTCAACAATTGAGTCCGACTTTATTTTAGAAAAGATTACAGTACAGAGACTTTGGCTGCCTTGGCAAAACATATGTTTGGCATTAAGATACAATTTAATTTTTTTTTTTGTCTTCCTTTTCCCCCATTTATACAGTACATGGGCCTAACCGTTCAAATATATCCTTTCTTATGAGATACATTCTCCACTAGGAAACCCACTTCTGCTTCTAGTAATGCCTTCCAAACCTTTTTTAATTATATTAAAGCCTGATATCACAATTTTTTTTAAAAATACATTTGTTTGTACAGTTATACAAACACACAATTTTTTTTTCTCTTTTTCTATATATATACATTACAAATATATGACTGCCTCATGTCACAATTTTTTTTTTAATTTACTTGTACTATAGTTGCAAGTCTTTAAAACCTAAGACTCAATTTTTTTTCCAGTTTATTGTAGACTACAGTAGTTACAAAACCTTGAAATCCTAATCCAACAATTTTTTTTATTGAAATATTTCACTTGTATAAGTTGTATTGTTGAAAGCCTAATATTATACGTTTTTTAATAATCTTACTGTAGCCTATAGCTGTTACTAATTGAACAAAGCATAATAATAAAAAATTTTTTTAAAATAATTTCATTCTGTACAGTAGTACAATTTAGTAGCAACCAATTTGGGATTACTACCTAAATAAACATACAATTTTTTTTTATCCATTGTATTCAGAATGTCTTTCTTGCACATGAAAATTTTCTTGTGTATTTGCCTTGCAACAATGTATATCGGTTTTTTGTATTCGCGATGCAAACCAGCCAGTATATAGCGTTTC
>PXIH01S0006031.1:0-11153 GCA_003024985.2 Euperipatoides rowelli | reverse complement strand
ATATATATATATATATATATATATATGTTGTCCCCCACCCCATCCTGCCTGGCAGCAGTTGACAGGTGTCTAAACATTCCCATACTTAACTAGGCTTTATTAAGAATGAAGAATGGCGTTTTTTGTTTAGGGAAGGGTGGTCACAATTTCCTTTCAGGTTGATAGACTTAATAATGGGTCTAAAATTAACTCTATAGGTAATTAGTTAACTTCTTGACATATTTGGTTACAATTGATTAGGCCTAAGTGTTCTGGAAATGCTGTTTCTTGGCTGCCATTTTTTTTATCAACAGTGATGTTAGGAAGAATAAGCCAGAACAGAAGTGAACATACAAAAAATAAGCCCAAAATGCCAACCATCAAGATTAGAGTTAACCCCAGCTGAGATGGGTAGTATTAACTCTAGTACAAATGGAAATATATTATGTTGTTGGAATAAGTGGCTTCCATTATTAACAAGCATTTTAGGAAGTGTTGCTTTGAAGCCCAACCATAAGATCAATTTTTGCTCATTTTAAATACAATAGATCCCTGTTATATGACAATCATTTTATTTGAACATCGTTTGCATTGGATAATTTTTATGGTGATTATCATGTCACCGCCCTATTCTTTTCTATAAGAGACAGAATAAATGTATAACTTTTTTTTTACATACCATACTTCATACAGAAAAGTGTTAAAAGTGTAAATAGGTACAATGATCAACATATTACCATTTTCAGTGGTGGATCTAGGCATTTTTATTAGGGGGGGGGGCAAAGTTGGTTTCTGTCATCCCATAATTTCTGTTGTTGTTCTCCCCGACCAAATATTTTGATAAGTTTTTTTATTTAGGATAATGATTAGGATTATCATAGTGAATTAAGAACCTCAAGTTAACACTTAAATTGCTTCTCAGGTTCCCTCATTACTGAGTTGTGTATATATTAAATCTAAAATAAAACTAAAATAAAGAAATGTAATTTGAAGGTCCACATATTTGTGGCCATATAAGAACACAATTTGTTATCTAAGTGAAATTAATTGACTTTTCTAGATGTTTCATTATGTTTGTCTTAGGTAATTAAAATAGGATGATCTAAAAGAATATAGTGAAGCAGAGGTTCTTATATGCACATGTATTGATTTCCACAAATTTGGTGCAAAATGAGTGAGGGAGCCACAAGCTAGTACTGTCTTCCAATAATAGTTCACTTGTAAGTTTTTCTTCGTTTTTGATCTGGTGCCATATTCGTGTTGGGATTGAGAATTTATCAAGTTGCACATATCTTTTGGAGCATAGTCCTGTGTACAATTCCACAATAGCTGGCCGTAGTGTAGCCTCCTTTTATCTTCCAGCTTGGAGGGCTGCAGAGGCACTTGAACTTCCCCAGCCATAGGCAATGATTCTGGCAGAGGTGTTAGAGAGTACCTGCAGTCTATGTTGAAAGATTTACTACAATTGTGTGTGTTGTTTCTAAAACAAAAAGACAAAAATTTCAATGTAAATATTTTGTTAAGCTTTTATTTTTTTGGGTTGTATGGACATTTTGATTATCAATAATCATTACTTCATGCTCATAATATTATTATATTAACTACCAAATATTTATTTCTTTTTTTAAAGGGAATTGCACCCTCTTAATATATTTTATTAAAAATCAAGTCACAATGGTACATCAAATGTAAACAAGAATCAGCAACACAATCAAATAAAAACAAGGTGCAAACAAGGCAGCAAAAATAATCACAGCACAAAAAGCAAAACTATAANATAATATTATTATATTAACTACCAAATATTTATTTCTTTTTTTAAAGGGAATTGCACCCTCTTAATATATTTTATTAAAAATCAAGTCACAATGGCACATCAAATGTAAACAAGAATCAGCAACACAATCAATCCAAGCAAATATAAATCACAGCACAAAAAGCAAAACTATAAAAATGCAAAGCACAGGCAAAGTGCTGATGGCAAGGTGCACAATCCGAGGACCTAACAAAAATCAGAGACAACGACAAACGCACCAACCCAATCATTAGCTTACTTCCTAGTGGAAACTGATAAAGGCAAATCAACAGAATCCTTCTTATAAAGCTTCGAAATTTCTGATAAAATGTAAAGCTGAGGTCGCATCTTCATATTCTGAAAGGTCATTAGATTGTGCACCTTCCAAATTACAAACACAAAATATCAACAGCCACTCCACATCCCTTAGCTGTAACACAACTAAAAACAGGGTAATAATAGTAGAACTAGATAGGCGATAACCTGAGCAATGGGTGGTGGTGTATCGGTCGGCTGAACCTCATCTAACCTGACTATATAACCACAAAAGGAGACATAAGAAATCCATGCATTTACTCTCATAGAGCTAATCATAGTCCTGAGATTATGAAGGCCTAAACCTCCATATCTCAATGGTAAAAACAACTTCTTACGTGATATGGGAACAAGCTTAGTACTCCACAGAATTTTATTGCAAATCAAATAAACCTTATTCAAAAAAGATTTGGTAAAATAACATGGGGAATGAAAGAATAAATCTTTGGTAACAAAAAAGTATTTATAATGGTCACTCTAGTTTTCAAAGAGAGATACTTTTTTTCAACTTTCAATGCCATGAGCCCCAAGTTCTCAATCTCCCCACATTAACAACCTACCCACAAACGGATAAGATAACCCAAGAATCTTCATAGGTTTAACGTTAGCATAATCAAGCACATTACAATCCTCAAATGGATACCATACATGGGTTTTACTTTCGTTAAAAACTGAGACGGTCAGAGTAGAGAACATATTGATTGCAGTAAAAACCTCAGGCAAACTGTTTTTGTCACGCAGGACAATGGTCACATCATCCACATAAGCAAATGCAGTGATTTCTATATTCATAAAATCCAAATGTAAACCTAAATTAGCGCTGTTGAGCTTAAAAAATTAAACCATCAATATATATAGCAAATAAACTGGTGCTTAAGGGCGATCCCTGCGTAATACCCTTTCTAAGCATTATATCATATAAAGCGGACTTGTGCTTTAACAAAACTCGCTTATTAGCCAAATAACTGATTAAGCTGCATGCAACATTCAAATGTGCAAAAAACCTTACAATCTGGTTAGCAAGATAAGTGTAATTAAACATATCAAAGGCCTTAGAGACATCCAAAAAAACAATGACCGCATTTTGCAACTTATGTGACGACATGACCAATGACCTGCGGTAACAAAACAAGCACATCATTAATATTTTTTCCTTTGTGGGAAAACTGAAATGTGGATAAAAATTTGGTAATAGATCAGTGATTTTATTAGTCAACATTTTAGCAAAGAGTTTAGACTCAAAGTCTTATATATTTATTGGCCTATAGTGATGAAGGCTACTATTGACATCCAATCAATGTTCCTTTTGGGGAAAAAATATATACGATGATATCAATGGCTCATAGAAATGAGGCTGAGATATCAAGCCTGAAAAAAAACTAATATAATTGGGCATCAAGACATGTGCAAAGGACTGAAAAAGATATGTGATCAAGTCAGGCCCAGGGCACCATTCTTATTGATTGATTTCAAACCCTCGGCCCCCACAGCTTCATCAATGACAAAATTGTAATCAGGGTTAACCACATTGATAGCAAAGTCAAATAATGTGGAATCCAAAGCACTAAGACCATCAGAATCATCATAAATAAAGTATATGTGCTCTAGAAACTTGTGAATAAGCTGTGCCCCCTTAATATTTTCAGATCCCTGCTTTAGAAAATCAAAAGAAACAGATTTGCATTTGTTAAAAATCCGAAGAGATGCCAAATACTTGAGTTCGCTAGGCGATGCAATTAACTGCTGATGAAAGAAAATTGAATCAACCATATCTTTGGCTGCAAGTAACTCCAACAGCTCATTTTTGCAGCGAATAAAAAACGGAATTTTAGCATGCTCAGTATTATTCATTGCATCTATATAACACTGTTTCTGAAAGATTTCTGCATTCAAGCAACACTTCCAAACTAAAGATGCATTTAACGTAAATGAAGTAAATTTAGCCTTAAACAGAAACCAATCAATAATCTGAAAATTATCAATAATTATCTTTTTGCAGAGAAGCAGCACTGACTGCAGCATATCTATATAATCTAATTGGACACAGCAACAGAAAATTTACTCCTTATGAACTGTGGTACAGGAAGACACCAAATGTGAAACACCTAAGGATATTTGGAAGTAAAGCATATGCTTTAAACAATGAGAGATCTAACAAACTTGAGGATAAAGCAATTGTCGGAATAATGGTAGGCTATGGCATTGACAAAAAAGCATACCGTATCTGGATTCCAGGAACGTAAAATATAATCAACTCAACTAGTGGCACCTTTGACGAAATAACAGAATATCTTGAAAAACCTAATGAAACCCAGTAAGAAACCATCGAGATTGATCTTCCAGCAGAATACTTGATGAATCCTGATATAAAAGAAGAAAATGAATCGACACCACCTATGGACTTACCTAGACGTTCTCCTAGGGAGACAAGGGAGTGCCAGCGGTAAAATTAACTTTTGGAAGATAAATAGGGGGAGTGTTGTAAATATTTTAAGGGTACAATATTGTATCTATTAAAAAAAAGCATAGCTTATTAACAATCAATCAAATTACTAATTTAAAAAGAGAATAAATATTGAGTGCATGTAGTTGAATTAATTAATACAACAATTAATGATAAGAACTTTAATAAATGTAATCATTATTAACTTTATTTAATATAACTTAAACATAACATCATCTTGCTGTAAAGGCTCCAGGGGGAGCCAATTCTAGAGCTGGGAATTAGTGAGGTCTGTGATGCAGCCTTACAGTGTTACAATGAGTTCACGTTCTTGTTTTGATGCAATGAGAACGGTAGTTGCCATCTTTTCCTTTATAATACATCGTGACAAGAATAAATAATTTAATCATTAGTAATCCGATGTGATAGTGTGTGATTATTTTTCTACACAAAATAAGGTAATATTAATAAATTATATAGTTACTTATTTTAAGTGAAGTTTATGATTTAATCCTAAATCAAAGCATATAACCAATATTGAATACTACATTGTGTGTTATCAAAAGCTCATGACTTTTACATTTTGCTTTATTTAATAACCTTCAAGAGATGCCTTGAAACATGAAACAAACGCTCAAACATATCCAAACCAGACTTATGTTGACACAGCAACTTTGTCTCCTGGACAAATAAGATGCCAACCTGGTTTTTGATAACAAACTCATATAGACGCTTCTTTTTTGCAAAATTATTCAGCCCCTGAATATTAATTGAGGCTAATGTTACATTATTTTGGTGCAGCACCATTGCAAAGATACAAATGGGATAAAAAGAACATATCAAAAAATAATACCAAAAGGCCCAACACATGGCATAGCAAATCGCAAAACAACAAATCACATGTATACAGACCATATACATATCATCAATGGAAACAGGAGAGCCTAAACTAAAAAAATATACACCCTAACCCACCCCAACAAGCCCAAAAAACATCAGCACATACTGAAGGACCAGGCAAACACACACAGCAAGCAAGGCAACATACTTAAGTGCTGCACACAGAACCAGCACACAGCAATATAAAATGCAAGAAAAAACACAATAGACATACAAACCAGTAAGCAAAAGGCGCAAAAAAAATCATAAGATGACGGGAAATAAAGGCATCGGAAAAAACACATCATTCTATAAAACAGCTCAAATAATGCATACTTAAATATACACTGATAAACATAAGCAAAAAAAAAACAAATAAATAGTACCATACCTTTTAAGATGACATCATAACACATGATAATATTGCCGAGATTAGGTCCAGCCGACAACTGCCAATGAAACCAACCAGAAACAGCTACAACATGCACCTCACATACACACACTGACTGAAAGGTACAACTGACATGATGTAATAAATGGCAAAATTTATTACATATGAAAAAAGCACACAATATATGAGGAAACATCCTATCCACCCATAAAGAATACACAGGGAGAGGGGAAAAACAAAACAGCATTCAGGATGAACTTCCAACATTAGGTTTTGTGCCCAACAGGTCCTTGGCCAAATGCTTCTTCACATGTTCAATCTGCACAGCATTCACGGTTAAGCCAACAGCATCTTCGACATCCAACTTCAGTGCTTAAAGTCTTCAGCAACAGCACAAGAACTTACGTATGAAATGTTCAACACAGCAATCACATATTCATTAACTGCATCCAGGTCACTAGCACAAAGGTAGGGACCTCCAACTGTGAGCCACCACCGGACACCTCCATACCAACAGGCAACCTAACTGCAAAAATGGATGACTTAGGCTCGAATAACCAGGCATGCTTATACAAATACTAACATATGTGATGGTAAGCACATGATCACAGCAGTGTCCGCACCAGTTATACCGACACATAGCCACACTATGGTTATCCTTTTTACAACAAAAACATAAAGGCTTCCGAAGGCAAGACTGCAACCAGCCATGAAGGCCATCGGAAGATTCAATAGCATAAGGAATAGTGTTGAGAGTAGTCTGCTCATTCATCACAAAAGATATAAATACTAGTGTAGTGCAAATTAATAGTTTTTGTATCGCTGATCTTGAATGTAACCACTTCAATGTAACCACTTCACCATATGAATGAAGAAGATTAGCAATCTCCTTCACAACCACCTTGGCAGGTACCCACAGTACTCCAAAGTTTACAGAATTGGGTCAATGCTACCTCCAACTCAAAGTCAATAAACTCCGCTAAATGTTCAGTAAGATTTAATGAGTTCAGCACATCAATTAAGACACTAAACTGGAGAGCTTGAGGCCGAAAATTCACATCAACCAACACAAATACTGTTGTTGACATGGGCTCTACAAGCGAAGCATATCTACGAAAGTTTGCAATAATATTATCTTTATAATTAATTAGTTTCTTACCAGCCTGTGCCATTATGCAGAAACAATAACAGCAACAATGGCAAAAGTCAAACTTAGGCTTACCATTAGGCTAAGAACGTTTCTTGAATGAAGCAACAGTGGGTGTATCATGACAAAATGCTTGCACCAAAAGAAGCTCCCTAATTAACAAGACCAGTAAAACACCAACATACACAAGGCACTATCCACTAAAAGAACATAAACTACAAAAAACAGCTGCAGGTAATTCAACATAAATACATAAGCAATATTTGAGAAACTAACTAGATAGGCATTAAAAGTGCAACTAACTAAAGCACAACCATTCATGCCGAGGCTCATGGGAGAAGTATGACTAGTATTTATTTCCTAATATCAAAAACTTAATACAGTATATACTATATATTTTCTAACTGTAAAGACCATTTTATCTGTGTTTCATCCCAGATGTGATGCCAGGGGCGGTTGCCCACTCTGCCCCCATATATCCGCCACATACCATTTATTTTACACTTTTTGAAAATTTTAATTTATCATTTGTAATAATTTACAAAAGAATAAGTTGTAATACTTCTTGGTGGAAACATAACAGGCTTTTCTGGTAAGCACTGAATCAATAGCCAATAAAATTTCTCCCCATTCTTACACCACCTGCTCTGCTGCTCATACATTCGAGATATTTAAAACTTGAGACGTAGTTGTTCTTAATATTTATTCACTTAATACAATTGTTAAGCCATGGAACAAACTTTGACATTTAGAGAAGGAAGTATACATTTAGCTTTCTCCAGTTTGTATAAAGATCCTGAGTTCTGCATAACAGGAAAAATGCACACATCTCTTTGCTAACTAAACACAACATTATAAATTCAAATATGAAAGCTACATCACTAAAAATAAGTAAAAAAAGGCAAATTGCCATTTTAGCTTTATAATCATTACTAAATGGAATAATTTGACATATTTCCAATTATCTGCTCCATCGAAGTTTGTAATCAAAACGTCAGCAACATTAAAATTAATTGAGTTCCAGTAAACCAACTTTTCAGTAAATTGAGGCAATAATTATTGATGCAATTTATAGATTATAAAGAATTAATGTTTTCATTGATTATGGTTAGAAAAGCATTAAAAAATTATTTAAAAGTTTGCTATTAGTTACCATGTTTGGTATATGCTTCCAGTAATCGCCATTTTCAGTAGATTGTTGCACATTATCCTCATTAAAATTATCTACATATTTTAAGATGTTAACGTTTTCAGTTATATTGGATTTAAAATGGTTAAATGCATTATTTAAAGACTTCACTCTATTGATGTCAATATTAGCTAACAACTTAGTCACTGAATAGGTAATAAGACAATTTTCAGATTCAAAGTTAAAATTATTCCTTGGAAACTTTATCCAAAAAGGTTTGTGAGCTTTTATGGGTCTCTTTGTATTATAGTTTATATTCAGATTTGATGGTAAATCATTGATTAAAATGTTTTGGAGTTTTGAATTATTTGTTGCATAATCATTATCTGAGTAATGTTGTCAAGAATTGTGTTGAATTCTTTGAGAGTGGTTATAGGTTTCATCAAATCGTTCTAAAATTTAATGTATCACTTCCATCATTTAAATTTGATGTCAAATGTTTCATAGAATCATTTACAGATTTTAAGGTACCTGCTTTTTGAGTACTACTTGCAACCGACACTGGATATCAATTTTGTAAAGGTATCTGTTGTTAAGACCAGTCTTATGTTTCAAACTGTCTTTTAGTTAAACCAGCTTGCTAGGATGTTATTAACTTCATACAGTATATCCGTTTATTCATCTCACTAATTTAAATCAGCTTAGGTAGAAATTTATCTACATCATTCAAATAATTTTCATATGAGATTAGGTAAGATGACTGGTATGATAACAAAACGAGAAAATAGAAATTTACCACACGACTTAGAATGGCAATTAGAAATAGCCTAATTTTAACGCCCAAACCATTTCTCACAGCAAGTAAACCAGTTAAAAGTGAAGGTAGGCCTATACCTATTGCCAAACCGCTGTAGAGATATAATTGTTGGTTGGTATCTAATTTAATAGATAATGCAATTAAGACAATAACTAAAGAAATTACGACAAGTGCCACAGCCCGTTAACATCCATTGCTGGGATAATAACTTCCTCTTTTTGAAGTCACTAATGTTTTTGAATACTGGGTATTGCATTCGAACCCATTCTCATGCTTTAAAAAATTACAGTAGGCTAGTTATACTATGATGGTAACTTTTTACATTAACCGACTAAATGAGAAATATAATAACTTTTTTTTCCAGTTCTCATTTGATTCAGTTATTCTATAGAAAAATAAACATTTGAATTTTATTTCTAAAATCAAAGTTAACTCAAACAATAATTACAAAATAGTTTCTCTTTTTCTTTTGTTTTATGATAATAAATTATTCTGAGGAATTCAATCTTTATTATTATTGCATTCCTTAACTGGCAATAATAATAAAATTACAATTATTGAGAAATTCTGTTGAGCACCAGTGCTATAAATAAAATGTTGTTAACAGACACGGAGAGAGCTAGGGCTAGTACTAGCATGAAGCAGAAAAAAATTAAGTAACATTAAACAAAGTTAATTTATTGTCAGACAAATAATGAAAAGAGAAAGCTGTAGTCCTATGGTATGACAATTTTAATAAGCCAAGATCTTTCAATACATAGATGTAATCAACTGGGTTGGCAAACACACTGTAAAATATACAATACATAAAAATTAGGATGGGGTATACTAACAAGCTATGGCATTGTGTTGTTTAATGTTGGTTTCAGGTGATATATAAAGATGGTTTCAAGAATTAGATGCTTTTTATCATTATAGTTTTGAATCAAAAGTTTGAAATTTGAATAATTTATGTCATGTGATGTACTATGTATGTGTTGGTAGATTTTGGAGTTGTGGTCATATGACACGTGCACAAGTTTTCTCTGAGATAAGTGTCTTGATGACTTTCCAACACAAATTAATTGGCAGGTACAGTTAGATAAGTAAACAATAGAAGAAAGGGGGGGGGGGGGGAATTTGGATGAGATACAAATGGTTTCTCAGTTTTTTTACAAAAGTTTTTAAGGGTTGATCAGAAGGGATGTTAGGTGCAAGTCATAATGAAATAGTAATTTATGGGTTTTTTTTAATAAATTATTTAGTATAGGTGTAACAATGTTATAATGCTGGATATTATCAATTCTAAGATATTTCATTGTTGTTTTATTTTATTATTTGTCATGTGGTGTATATATTTAACTTGTGTTTGATCGTATATAATATTATAATTAATATTGTTTAAATATTGTTAAGTGGTTCTATTTAAGAATTTATGAAGTTTCTGTTGTTTGACTGTTAATAGAAGTTGTTTAGAATTAGAATGTAGGGAGGTGGAATTAGAAGGTTGGAGGGGGATTAGAGTAGTGATGGAGAGGATGTGAAGGGGAATGGGAGGAGAGGTGGGTAGCATGTGCTGAAGAGCAGACTGAAAGGAATTGGGGCTGACGGAATGTGAGTGTGATGCATTTGTTTTTATTTTATTCGCTTTATAAAGTTGAGATTTTTAGATTTGTAGTATTTATCAAAAAATAAAGTTTGTGATGGGTTAGGGGGGATGACATAAATTTGTTGGAGATATATGGCTGTTATTTTATTTATAGATTTGTTAATTATATAATCATGCTAGTTATTTTTAGAGAATATAGTTTGAATAGATTTAAGTTCTTTTAATAAATAATGTTTGATTAGAGCAAATTATGAGGGCTCGTTTGATCACTTGTTCCAAAATGTTAATTATGTTTCAGGGAGGGGTATAGAGAGTTAAAATCTATTTAAATATGGTTCTGTGTATCTTTACAATGTACTGTTGTGTCTAAAGAGTTTGTATTGTGAATTAAGGTGCAATCAAGGTAGTTAATTTGATTGTTTAGGTTTTTAGTTTCAAGTGTGCATTGGATGTTTTTATCTTGGGCATTAAAATAGAATTTAACTATCTACCCCCCCAAAAAAAAAAACAAAAAAAAAAAAAACAAACAAACAACATAATAAACATTTTGGAACAGAGATCCAATAAGCTCTCATAATTTTCTCTAATCAACATTAAAACTCTTCAAACTATATTCTCTAAAAATAACTTTCCTGATTATATATTATATAATTAACAAATCTATAAATAA
>PXIH01S0006026.1:28041-39986 GCA_003024985.2 Euperipatoides rowelli | reverse complement strand
AATATTATTGACTAGTTTCCTGTTTGTAATTTATAATTTTTGTGTGATTAAATTATATTTTCAGGGTGGAATTCCTTGAAACAACAATAAAAAAAGAGGGGAAGGGTATGTCTGTTTCCTATTCAGGTGCCGAATAAATTGTTAATTAGCATACTATTTTAGCTTCAATGTTTCTAATAGCTCTATTACATTTTTGTTACAGTAAATGTTTGTCAATAAAAGTTAAAACTTTCAGGGTAATATAATTCTATTATACAGAAAAGATTTTGCATTTAATATAAACAGGAAAGACATCATGCGCATGACAGACATTGAAAGCAAATTGATTGTTTGCCAACTTTAGTCATTAATATTTTAATTGTATAAATTGTTTAACCTAAATCATTGCAAAATATTATCTAGGTTAAATCATATTTTATTATTGCCCAATGACCAGTGTATCATATTTTTAATATAGCCTACTGTAAATATAAAGGATTAAATATGTTTGAAATAAATAATTCATTTTTTTAGACCAATGTAATGAAGAATGGCTGCCAACGTTGGATTTATATTTTTCTTGGTGAGATTATAGTACGGTATTGTTAGCCTATTGTTTTTGATTAGTTCAAAGATTACAGTATATCAAGTTTTTTTTTTTTTTAAAATACCCTGATAATTACGGCAATAAACCCACTTCCTGTCAACAGTGGAGTTTTAAAGAAAGCTCATTATTCTAATATTATGCAATAAACATATAGGCCTAATAATACATACCTATCAGTAGGGACGGACATTTGTAGCATTTTCAAAATGATCTTATAGCATTTTCAAACTAACAATTAGCATTTTTGTAACATTAAAAAAAGTGTAAAAAAATTGAGGATATTTCATAATTGCATGAAAATTATCACCATTTATTTTAGTACCCTTCTAGCCCCCCCCCCCCCCCAAAAAAAAAAAAAAAAAAAGATTTTTAAATTGTAGTACGGTTTGATAGTTAAAATAAAATTTAATTTAACGGAAATAAATTAAAGAAATCCCCCTCCCTCCTCATGCAAGTTTGGTTGAATATTAAACAAGAATATAATTAAAAGTCGGATTTCTGGATTAATTCATTAACATTGTCATGTGCTCAAATAATAAAATTGTAATTTTTTATTCTTCTTAATTTTAAACTTAATAATTGGAGGAATTTTGAAATGGAAACTCACTGGGCTGAGAGAAAAGTATAAACTAATGTTTGTAAGCCTTTCATAAATGTAAATCGTTTTACATTTACACTTTCAGGCAAAGATTATAATTGTCTCTAGAAATGATTTACATCTAGGCATCCTGGTAAGTAAAAAATGACAAGATTTTAAACTTTTTATTGCCTAAATAAAATTAAATGATATTGGAGGGGGGGGGGGGGGGGATGAGAAAAAGAAAATAGCAATGTTTATTATTTCCCACTGCAGACATCCTGTTTCAATATATATAATATTATATTTTAATTTTTATCGAAATACATATTATATTTTAGCCTAATTAATTCAAATCTCAAGAATTTTTATTTTGACTATTATTTTGACAAGGAAGTCTCACTTATTACTTTCAATGACAATTAATTTTAGTCTAAAATAATAAAAAAAAAATTTTTTTTTTTTTAAAAAAAAAAAAGGTTTTTCACCTGCTTATAGCATGATAAAATGAATTTCACTTTTTATAGCACAATAAATTGAATTTCGCTTTTAAGGTACAATTTCGCTTTTTCATCGCTTTTTTTAAATGCATTTAAATTACCTAATTCAAACAAAAAAATTCAAAGATTTAAAGAAGTAAACATATTACAGGCTTATATACTGTACTTTCGTTAATACTACAAAAAACGAAAATTTCGTCCCTACTTATCAGTTATACAAAAAAACCAAAAAAAAAAACAATTCGGGAGAACTAAGTTTTGTTTAAGAAATAAACGTAACTATGAATAAATATTTCTATACAAAAATAAATTAAACTAGTAGGCCTACCTTACTTTAAAAATGACTGCATTTAAAACTAATAAGAATGCTATATATTAAAAGATGATTGGCAAGTGATGAACATTAGGGTGACCAGAATTTCTCTTTTGGCCGGAGTCCCAACGGTTTTTTTAAATCACTCCCTCCAATTTGTTTAAAATCATTAAATAAATAAATAAAAAATTGTTGAATAAATAAAAAATTTATTGTATAAAATTCATTAGCAATTCAGTTTTCATTTCTCTCTTTTTCTTTTTTTTTCATTCTTCATTTCACACAATACAAAGTCTGTTCAACAGTTTCAAGTTTATATACCGGTACTAGATGGAAAAAAAAAAAAAAGTTCCTTTTTTTTTTATCTCTCAATAATTTACAGATTAAATAATTTTGTCAGCTGCAGCAGAAATTCAGACTATTTAGAATCATGGTCCTTACAATTATCAGCAAAAGAAATTCATGCACTTTTCAGAATTTTATGTTACCGCTAAAGAATTTCAAGGACCTAAATACAGTATCTGGAATAGTTGGGGGTTCTAGTGGGGAGTTGCAATTTTTTATGACTATAAGGTATATTTATTATAGCATACTGCNCAGATGTATTTTATTTTACTTTATTTATCATAAAAACTGTAATAGGTCTTAGGACAGTTTTTTTTTTTTTTTCAATAAATAAATGAGGAAACTATATACAGTAGAGACACCAACAAAATTTCAAATACTTTCGGTCACCCCCACTTCCTAGTGTGTAAATTCAAATAAATAGGCTCACCACAATTATTAAGCACTTAAAATCACTCATCAAGGTCAGTAGGACTCAATCAAGTGTAGGACAATAATTTTCATTCAGAGAACTCCCTCATTTGACTTTTTTTTTACATTGTGTTTTTTTACACATGAAGAGTTGGCTTCATCTTTCATTTTACACTTGAAATATATGGAAATATCTGGAGCTGATATTGTGAGAAGGAGGTACAAAGAGAGGTATTCTGTAAATCAAAACCTCATGGAATTTTAAATTCTCCACTCTGTTAATCATGCATTTAAGAATTGAAATTAATCAATGGAATATTAATGAGATCCTAATCTCTATAAAATATTTGAGTCTGAAATAATCATTTTAGATTTGTTCAAATGAATGCACCTGAATTTTTAATGTTCTTGTTTGTATAGAGCTAGGTTGAATGCCTTGATGGTTGAGTTGCTTTTCAAAAGTAAGAATACAAGTTGCAGTTACTGTGAAAAAAAAAAAAATAACTATAGTTGCCAAAGTTACTTCCACCTCCAGCTTAAACAATATTTTGAAAGTAAAGGCTTAATTATAAAAATGTTTTGTTAAAGTAACTGGAAACACAGTAACTAAATAAAACTGGAACTGATGTAAGGCAATTAAAACCTTATTGTTCTAAAATTATTAGTATTCTAAATCTAATTCTGGAACTGTACATGAATGGAAAATGCTCAAATTTCTTATTACTTGGGTGAGATTATATGACATTCCATGTGTTAATGGCAGACTTTGTAAAACTACTTTTTAGGCTCCTGTCACAATTAGCTGTTTTTTAACACTCGGGTCCTCCAACCGGTTTGAAATACGCTGGTGCTATTAAAAATTTGATGTATCAAACTTAGCTTCGATTTCAATTCCAAAGTTGTGCATTGTTATCAGTTTCTCAAACTGGCTTAAATAAACTTTATAGTGTATATGGAATTTTTTGTTTGTTTTAATGTCGTATATGTAAATGTTTTTTTAAAAAAAATAATATTCATGAAAATATTTATTTAAGTAAAGAATTGAAAGATTTGTGATAATTGAAAATATTTACAGTGATAATATTTTTTTTATCTGAATAATAGAAAACATATTGATAAAGGTATTTTACTCTGCAAGGCTTTCTCCCCACTTCAGTGATGAGATGCTCAGCAATGAATTTATAATTAGGCATTGCAATTTTAAAAGTCTATTGCATGAGTTCAGAAAAAAAAAAAAGATTGAAAATGAAACAATGATAGTCCTGATTATTTAATAAAAAATAAATACTTTTATCAATAAAGTTATTTTAGTTTTTTTTATATGAAATTAATTTAGTTTTTATAAAAAAAAATCATTTTATTGATAACTTGCTCTGAATAATTAGAAAAATGTTTTACTTCCAAATATTTTATAAAGAATTCAAACTTTATTTCATTTATTTAATATATTTTTCGTAAACAATAGCCACTTCAATAGATCACCATATACGAAATACACTGGGTCTGAATGCTCACTTCAAATAACATTGAAGGTTATGTGATTTTGAGATAATAATCTCCGCTCGTCCTCCGCTGGCTGGCTAGTAACTACAGCGGAATCCAATGACAGCAACAAGCTAGTAGTGGAGCCCGAGCGGACTAAAAGCAATGGGATTACGATCAGTCACAGCAGGTGGTTGAAATTCCATTATTGTGAAACCTCTGTGACATGATTGCTCATTTCTGAGGGATTTTAGCATGCCATGTGCCTTACAAATGAATATTGTAAAGGTGACTTTTCTAACAATTTACTAACCAGTTTGCGATTAAAAAAAGCTTTACATTCCATGTAGAAGTCTAGAATTTGTATTTCAGATAATTTACCTTTTAGTTGAACAATTTGTCGCTCAGCAATGAAGCCAATATCAATTTTGTATACTGTAGATTTTATGATTTGTTTGATCAACAACATTTTTGACAGGATGTACAGTATATCATAGTTTAACCATTATATCATCTCAAATAAATCGATTTAGCAAATGTTTGAGTAGTTTCTGTAAATCTTGGGCCAAAAATGGTATCATTGGGCGATCAGTTTAATATAGAATTAAAAAATGGAGTGATTTGCTTAGAAAAAATGCAAATCTTGTTTCAAAAAGTGTATCCTTAACAGCATCTTTCACAATGTCATATGATTTTGTGTGTGGATGTTTTTGCCTTTTACATTCAATTTCTTTGACAATACAATATTACAAATATGACGGAGAACAAACCATAGCCTAGCAAGGTTATCCCTAGTCCTAATCTAATATTTTATTTTATTTTTTCCTTTCTTTCTTTTTTTTATAAGTTAGGCTAATTTTTTTTTTAATATTTTTTTTTTAATTTTTGTCCTTCAGAATTTTAATTTTAAAAAAAATCAATTATATAGCCTACCCATTGCAATACCTCAACAATGCCTAAAAAAATCAACAGACCTATCTAGCCTCCCTAGTAAACTATCCATAAATTCATCTAATGTAAGCTTAAAAGATTCAACTGACTTAGATTCTACAACTTTTTCTGCTAAACTATTACAAAATGATACAACTCTGAAAAAAACTTTTGGTGCAACAATAGTCTAGATGTATTAACACATAACTTGAATTTATGTCCCCTGGTTCTATGATCATCATTAAATTTAAAAAAATTGTCATAAGGGATATCTACCATTTCATTACCGTAATTATTTTAAAAACTTGAATCATATCTCCNTTAAGCCTATGTCTTTCTAAAGCTAAGTACACACGGTCATTCCTGGATTTAAGTTTTGGAATGACACTCCAGGATTATTACCGATTGTGTACACACGTTCATACCATTTCCTCAATCCTCATCATTCATTCAAGTTTCGCATGGGGGAATATTTTAAGAATCAGGCAAATAATTATTTAATTACGTATTTCCTGTTTCTTTACTAACTTTTACTTTTCAATGTGTCCAGACAGCAGAGGATAGCCTTGGCTATATTATTAATCAAAGCATCAAATAAATCTGATAAAGTATGTAANAATATTTTATAAAGAATTCAAACTTTATTTCATTTATTTAATACTGTATTTTTCATAAACAATAGCCACTTCAATAGATCACCATATACGAAATAAACTGGGTCTGAATGCTCGCTTCAAATAACATTGAAATAATGTGATTTTGTGATAACAATCTCCGCTCATCCTCCGCTGGCTTGCTAGTAACTACAGTGGAATGCACTGACAGCAACAAGCTAGTAGCGGAGCCTGAGTGGACTAAAAGCATTAGGATTACGCACAGTCACAGCAGGTGGTTTAAATCCCAATAGTGTGAAACCTCTGCATGAAAACAAAGAAATTTCAAACAAACAGAGGAGACGCTCATCCAAAAGTGCAAGGTATGAGAGAGCGGCCTAAAAGGTAGTGAGCTACAACTACAACTAACACTCGGAAAAAAGTAGTTAACTACAATTACAACTACATTTTTTAAAAAGTAGTTAACTACAACTACTTTACTAAAGTAATTTTTTTTTTTTAAAAAAAATAATTTGTAAAATAGATGTTTGCAAATACAGTACATCCAAATATGTACAGTATACGCTGTAAATAGCCTATTTAAAATATTTTAACGCTGAATACTTAGATACCCGAAGTCCTTTGTTTATAAAAGTTTTGCCCTAATCAATGAAATTTTCCTTTATATTAATTTTAAAAAGAGTGAAATGTTTATTTTAAATTAGCCAAATAAATAAGTATTGCTACTTTATTTAAAGATCCAATCTGTTCTTAATTCATAATTTGGATTAATTCTAATGCTTGAGGAGCA
This sequence comes from Euperipatoides rowelli, assembly GCA_003024985.2. NCBI lineage: Eukaryota > Metazoa > Onychophora > Udeonychophora > Euonychophora > Peripatopsidae > Euperipatoides > Euperipatoides rowelli. The sequence goes on along the minus strand of PXIH01S0006026.1, from coordinate 33,438 downwards.
AATGGATTATATATAAGCACATCATCCAACATCATGAAAATATTGTGTGGTGAAAACACAATCGAACTGTCTTAAAACAATTTCTAAGTATGTAATAGAAAAAAAAAATACAGATTAGCCTTTTGATTGGATTTTTGCCTAAAAAGTAATGTTGTGTTGGTTTTAATTATCTATGGCCTATTTACAGAAGAAAATGAAATATTGGTTAAAAGGAATATAGAAAAAGTAGTGAAATATATCACTAGAACTACATTTTTTATAGTGGACTACAAATAAAAATATCATGCTGTAAATGTAGTGTAACTACTCATTCCCTATAGTACTCAAAAAAGTAGTGTGCTAATAGTGGCACTACAAGTAGCGCACTACTTCGGAACCCTGGAATGGAGAGTTTCAATTAACATAATGGACAAAAAAAGTAATATAAGAATTAAATAATTGTCATTATAATTTTATCTTTCTATTAGATTTTAATACTTGATTGGCAGATTTTTCAGAGGACATTGTGAGTACCTTGTTCAATCCAAAAACAAGAATATCAATGGATGATATATTTAACAATAGAGATAAGATATTATCAGACTTTATACTAAGGAATTAACTTTTCAATCATAAATGGAAGAATTCCAGATGATTTAGGAGGTTCACCTACATTTTCTAATGTAAGAGGTCAGAGTGTTCGATTATGTTTTGTTAGCTAAAGAGATGATCAAAAATTTGAGATAATACACATGAGATCTAATCGTATATTTATGAATTGTCATTTAATGATCTGGATTTTGAGACGCCATTTAAAATTTTTATAAAAAACAAAAACCTATTTAGTTAAATATTACTGGCATTTTGAAAAAAAAAAATGGAATGTTAGAAGTTTTTTCTCACAGATTTTAAACACTTGACAGGAGATATTGATGGTTGGTGTACAGATATTAGAGTATTTTAAAAACAGTACAATAATAACTTGGAATGCAGGCGTTTGGAAAAGGGAAATCATTTAACGATTGTTATTATATCCTATATAGTTTGATTTGGAACTTACAGTAAATACTGTATATGAAGACAAAATTAGAGCCAACAGATCATTCAAGTCTAATCCTACAGAAGATAATACGTTGATTTTATGTGATTAAGAATAAAATTAAAATTAATGACTAAAAAGAAGATGTTTTGGAAGAATAGAGTTCCTGATTTGTTAACTGATGACATTATATCATTTTGGTCTGCTTAAGAAAAATATCTTAAAAAACAAAATACAACAGAACCATTCCAATAGTTTAACATTGTTTTTTGTCATTACAGATAAACTCTGATTTCAATTTTGATACAGGAATACTGACTCCAATACAATAAGAATTATAAAGAAATTTTACTCTTAAGTTTAAAAAAAAAATTGTAAATTGAAAGTCTGTAAATTCCCTGGAGGAGTTAATATATTATCAGAATATTTGAAATCTTTGAGCAGTTAAGATATTAAAACTTGATTGATTTTTAATAATATGTGAATCTAAACTGGGTAGCTTGGGTAATTTACAAAGATTAAGATCATACTAATCTTGAAGTAAGAAGCTCCAGAAGAACAGGCTAATTATATTGACAGATCTCAATATTTAGGCTAATTAGACTCACCCTCTCTCACTTTGTCATTTTCATTCTCTCAATCAATATTTTTGGTCCATTTACATTACAAATATTGTTGTTGAATATCTGCCAAGTACTTCCAGTGACATTAGTAGTAGTTTATGTATGTACCAGGATATCCCGGTATACAATGGCCCTTCACTTTATACACAAGGGTGAGTCTAGATATTTACAGCAGCACCATTCCCTGTTATGTACACTCACTTCACAAGAACAGATACTTAAATGTGGACATCACTGCTTGATCAGTTTCCAACTATAAACTTGCAAACATTAGCCTACATAGGGCCTACTGTCTTTGTTAGTTTGTATTCAAAAATGTTTCACTTCACATCTGTTCTTACTCATTTTAATTAAATGATTAACTTTTTTTTACTATTTTCTTGTGATTAAATAGACAAATAAGCTAAATAAAAGCTAATTCTTCACTTTCAGTTTATGCCATCTCTCTGGTCACATTGTGTAAGTTAATGCAGGATATGGCTGTATGCACAATCTTTCAACATGGTTAGAGTTGAATAACAAAATAAGAACATCTCTTGAAGTGGTCTAATCCAGAAAACAGACATCATTAAAATGTAGATAATGAAAATGAAAGTAAATTTAGCTATTTTTACTCAAATAAAAAAAAAAAGATAACAGGGGGTCTTGAATGATAGACAGGAAAGTCAAATGAAAATTTTATGGATTTGTTAGTTTGTTTTATGGGTTAATTTATTTGGATTTTAACTTTGGCCATTCCTTCATGAGGGGGTGGAAGTGATGTGGGGGAGGCGAGTGTAAATTTTATTGTGGAATATTAAATATCAAAATTTGTTTAATTCAATCACATGACTTTCAATATCTATGCAAAAATGTATAACACAGCTTACAGAACGAGCTAAATGTTCAAACTAAGAGCACACTATTATAACAAACTGGTTGTCATATGTGTGAAAGAGAACTCGAACAACATTGTGGAATACAAACATTTTACTTCAAAGCCAGGAGAAAAAAAATCATAATTCAGCAACTCGCTGACATGCACACCAAACAAAATATAAAGCCCCAAAATAAAATAATGGTTACAGCTAAAAGCAAGAGGGGCAAATTCAACGGAGTGGTCACCACTGTTCCAACAACGAAATGGTTAAAAATACTTTTTTTGGAATGGCAGCAGGCAGTACAAATAAATATGACTAGGAGGCATGTGCGCCACAACCTTAAATAGCAAGAACGCAATACATATATAAATAAATACAACTGTATAAATTAGTGTGGCATAGTGGGCAATTGATTACTAATGTGTGTTAAGAGAATACACACATGTGGACATGATCTGCAATATTATTGTTGTTCTAGAATGGCTACTGTAGAAGCAGCAGTATGTTTTACTGCTTTCATATACGTTAAATAGTTGGTTCTTGTCGTTATCACCTAGGTTTATTTCCAGAGCAGGCACCGATACATAACAATTAGCATTAATTTGTACATGTTAAAGAAGTTGATAAATTTATGCACTGTTTACACTATCATGATTGATCCAATCGTGACAACATGGCATTTACTATTAAAAATAGAAAGGTCGTGTTACGAGAGTAAACAATACAAAATTCAGCTGTTCCTTTTCATATGAAAATTAATACAGTAAAAAAATTGAGACACCAGTAGTGTACATGCAGGAAACAGACCCATTCTTTAGTGGTAGGTATGCTATGCAGCCTCCTAAGAGTGTAAAATTGAAGAGTTATTGTTACTGCAGCTTATAAAATCAAACCAGGCTTTGGATATTTAAGACAAACGCAGTAAATTATATGATCATGTGATTCATACTCATTTATATCATAAACGTAATGTTATTTTGTTTTAATTTTTTTATAAAGAAGTGTAAATAAAGGGCGATCAACTTTAGTTTGCTTACTGGCATTGAAACTTCATGGAACAGTAGTGGTTAGCACTAACCATGGGTTTGTTATAAAAATGCTTAAAGTATGAAAACTTTTTTTTTTAATAACTTGATTTAAAAATGAAAACTTCAAACAAAAAAAAATAATTAAAAAAAATAAGGTCATTTTCTAAAGAAATTTTATCGCCTGATGTTGGAGAAATTGTTCTTTATAGATCAAAGAAAAACTGAGAAAAAAAATGTTATTAAAAATTAATTGTATCGAATTTTTTTAAAAAAATACAACTAAATGATATCAAATTTTAAAACATTTAGAATAAAAATAAAAAAAAAATATAAAAATTAAAATATTAATTCCAAATAATAAAAATTATATAACCCCAATGATCTTTTGTTTTTTTTAATGTTGACTATTTTTAAAAGTATAAATTGAATTTTGAAAGAAAAAGGAAAAAAAAAAACTTCAATTTTAAATGTTGTCAAATAATTAAATTTATGCCATTTAATTTATTTATAAGAAAGCAAAAAAAAAAAAATTGCCTCTCATGAATATTTAAAATGCAGTAATTAAAAAACAAAAAGATATCAGTAATTAGAATTAAAAGAAATAAATTGCCTAAATTAAAGAAGGCACCAAATAAAATAAGTACAGTAAAACAGTAAAATATTTTGATAATTATTTTATAAATACAAAGGTTTGACTCCTACTGCAGTTTAGCATTTAATAAACTCATAGTACCATATAATGCCATCAAACGGCACTCTACGCACTCTACGAAATAAGAGCCCCTACCCTATTACTGGGTTCAAGTTAAAAATAGTGTGCCATTGTCAAACAAGTGCACCCCCTTACTTTTTCACCTCATTTAAGGTTCAGGCGAGTGTTTCCATCTAACACAAATAAGAGCGCCATTTTGAAAAACAGTATTTTAAAGAATTCTGATTCTAGCCAACAAGTTTGCCTGGACAGTTTTGCAGTGCATTGTGCTAAATCTAAAGTTTACTAGCATGGTTCCAAATAAGGGTGACACCCCCCCCCCTTCCCGGAACTAATAAGTGTGTGTGCGCACCTGATCAACCTTCTCCTGTAATAAGAAAATTTGAAAGTTCAAAAATTAAAGTAAAAGTATACACTAAAATGAAAATTCAAAAGAATTTTTAATTAAATTAATTAAGAAGGATAGGAGGACACATAAAAAAAAGTATTGATCACAATTTCCCCTAAAAATAAATAAATACTACTCAAGTAGATTTTATTAAGAAAAAGTAAAAGATTGGTGGCAAGAGAGAAAACTACTCAATAGCCTAATAATAAAGCTACCCAAACTTAGTCAACAGTTCTATACCCTTTCAACTGTGCAACCATTATATAGTAAACACAAAATGATTGTAAACTTTAATATTGTTCCAGAACACTTACTGTATATTAAATATTTTTACATCATCAAGGATGACTTTGATAAAAAGCTTAATTTTTATTCTAGAAACCAGATTAAAACTATATGAAGTTTTAGTAAATTCCAATAAAATACATTTTAAAATTAAATTGATTTTATTAATCAATAGATACATTTATCGCAATATAAGTTTCCATACTACAGGAAAATTAACAAGAAACTTTCAAACTTTTGATTAAGTGAGGGATATGTAGGTTGCCAACTTGTCATACTGTCAGACTAAAATTGCTTGGCTTAAGAATTATATGTTTAACATTGAGTCTTGGTATCTAAATGCTGAACTTTGTTATAATTTTATAGATATTTAATCAGTACTGATTATGATGAGGAGTACCACCATCTGATAGATCAGTGCTTCTCAACCTTTTTTTTTTGTATCCTGAGGAACCCCTACCTAAGAAAACATTTATGGGGGGG
>PXIH01S0006023.1:15714-26706 GCA_003024985.2 Euperipatoides rowelli | reverse complement strand
ATACAACTGCTTATTATATATTTTTTCATTTAAAATATTTTTTTTAACCTATTAGAAAGTAGAGTTATCTAACTCCCCACTACTATTTGTCTTGGAGTCTAAAAAGTATTAGTGCTACCAGGTGAAGTTGTATGGTACTGCTGTTTGAATATTAGCTGACTGAATAAAGTAGTTGTTTTTAATTTGAATTTTTTAGGAATGAAATGCACCAGGTGACCTTTCCAGCAATTTAATGTAGGGATAGAAAACATTTCCAGATTTCGACTAGATAGTCTGCTTTTTCATTTATCGGTCTTATTTACATACATTTTCAGAGCATTTAGAAAGAGGAAATATCTTTCAGTGAATTATCATACAAGTGTTTTAATTAAATTCAATTGCATTAAAAATGTCAATGTATCTACACCAAGTCAACATTTCTGAATTTAACGGAAAGCACAAGCTTTGAATATTCAGTCAAACACATCAGCGTAATAATAATAAAAAAAACACTGATGGATTATCTATTGTAAAAAAAAAAAAAATCCTAGGTTCATATTTGCCTTGGAGCATTACTGAATCAACCTTAGTTGCCAGTAGACAAAGTGGACCCACTCACAATTTCAAGGCTATCATTTAAGTTTTATAAAAATAAAATTTTCAAAAAATACTTAATTGGAAAAAAAAATGGTACAGCCTCTTAAGAGTCCCACTTGCCATCAGGTAAACTGACACCCTGGCCAGTCCACCACTGAATCTGCCTATATATTTTTTTTTTGGTGCTCACAATAGTTATCTCACGTTGTTAAAAAAAAGGAGCATAAATTGATCTGGAGAATATTTTTTCTTTCTGTGGTTCAGTCATTTAATTTTTTTTCAAAGCTAACTCTTAAGGGGTTAATAAAATAGAGATTATTGAAATTGTAATGTTTTTTTTTTTTTTTAATGGCAGCTCCTGCAGGGATAGTGAAAATTAGAAAATTGAGAGAGAACTTGTTTTGACATTTATCATGATTAGCTGATTGAAGGTCATGGAAAATTAATATTTTTCTCACACATAATTATAGTGCACAAGAATTAAATGTGTCTCTTTTTTTATTATTTAATATTGAAAAAAGAAAATTAGTTGGATTTTTTTTTACTAATTATCTGAAAATTATTATTAATCAGGAAAATGTTCTGTCATGTTATCCTTTAATCCTTTAGATAATCCAGCATTATAATTAATTTATTGTCTAGATTAATTAAACTATTTGACTTTTTGTAATTGATTTGATCGTTTCTTACTATCATTACTTTAGCAACCCCCTCCCCCCAACCCCATAATCAATTATTTGGTTATATCTTATTTAAAATCCAGAATGACAGTTTATTAATGTATGCTTCTCTCACCTTTACAGTGGGCGGCACATAAGTTTGGACTTTTTTTTATTGATCTCTTTTAATGTACTTAGTATATTATCTAGAAGGAGCACTTATCTATTTAATACCTTGAACTGTTTTGAAATACTTATTACATTTATCTTTCCTAGTGTGACCAGATTATCAAAATAAGAATAGACTGGATAGATGGGAGGGGGGGGGGGACCAACTGGATTAGTGATCCAGTTAACGAGAGAAGTGGGCATAAGGATCCCTCAGTAAGCATCGAGAACCTTTACTACCTAATAGTGCACCAGGTGACACAAAACTTATTTTTAAAAAAAATACTGTATATTGGTGACATTACATCTTTTGCACACTAGCTGTATCCATCTTAAGAGCATTTATAAGTATTTTACATACCCAGTTTTTTTAGGCTGCTATACCTACAGTAGTAGTAGCAGTCATGTTAGGAGTGCTAGCAATAGTAGCTGTTGTCTTAGGAATTACATTACATACACAATAGCCTAGTAGTTCTAAACAATGTACACCCAGAGTTGTGCTAGTCATCTTAAAGTTACTAGTAGTAATGGTAGTAGTAATAATAGTCATCTTAGGAGTACTACTACTAGTAGTACTAGTACTCTTAAGAATACCAGTAATCTTAGTAGTATCAATAGTAATCATCATTTTTGGAATACCGGTAGTAATCATCATCTTGTAAGTACCAGTAGTATCCAACATCTTAGGCATTTCAGTAGTAGGAGTACTAATAGTAGTCATTTGTGAAGTACCAATACTCTTAGTACCAGTAGTAGTCATTATCTTAGGAATGATTCCAGTAGTAATAATCATCTTAGGAGTTCCAGTAGTAGTCACCATCTTAGGAGTGCCAGTAGTAGTCATTATCTTAGGAGCGCCAGCAGTAGTCATCTTAGGAGTTCCAGTAGTAGTCATAATCTTAGTAGTGCCAGTAGTAATCATCATCTTAGGAGTTCCAGTAGTCGTCATCATCTTAGGAGTTCCAGTAGTAGTCATCATTTTAGGAGTGCCAGTAGTAGTCATTATCTTAGGAGTGCCAGTAGTAGTCATTATCTTGAGTACTAGTAGTAGGGGTACTAGAAATATAGTAATAGTAGTAGTGATCTAAGGAGTACCTGTAGAATTTATTCGGAGTACCATTTGTAATCATCTTCGGATTATTTGTATGATTTTACATGTTTTGGGGTTTGTTTTTTGTTTTTTTTTTCTAATAAACTATTTGATTAATTTTTTTATGTCTTTAGAGAAATATTCCAGATTTTAGACAGATAGTGTCAAAAATAATATTTGATACATTTTTTTTAAATTTACAGTATGGGCTAGTTAATTGCATTAAGCTAGTTGTTGTTTGAACAATTTTCAGACACTTATTTTCCTTAGAAACTTTGCATAATTACATTATCAAACTGATTGTAGTATTATTTATATTAGTTCTCTGAGGTACTATTTTCTCTGCATATCATTAACATTTTGTATGAGTTATGTGTTGTAAACTAGTCACACCGATTGTGTTTTATTTGCAATTGCCATAGGAATAAGCTAACAACTAAATGAATTTTACATGCAGTTTTGATTTTTGAATTTATTTTCTCGTGTGTATCTGAAATACTAAGTGGGGTTGATTAAGAATGAATTATTCTAATGTTGCTTGCCATGACTCATCGCCAGCATCATCCAATCAGATGTTTTTATCCAGATTCCTTCAGCTTAGACCTCACCAAGTGGCTCCACAACACAAAATGATGAAATCCAACAAGATCAATGTAGTTTTCAGCGGCTTAGAATGCTTAACAAAACAATTGGTTTTTCATTAATATCATCAAATTGTTTTAATGGTGTTCTTGGAGTTAAAAGAAAAAGATAAGCTCAGCTACTCGATTTTTTTTTTTTGATTTTTTTATCCATGAACTTTAAAAAAAGCTTTACAATTTTGTAATCACATTAAAAGCCTTTGATTGTGCTACACAATATTAATTAGTTTACCATCTAAGAGTTCTTACTAATTTCAATCAGCAACAAAAAAATGAGAATCTTGAAACACTTGCCACAGTAATTTCGTTTAATTTCATTAAGCATTTAATTTTTAAATGTTAAAAGAGTTCATTTTTGAGATTGCTCCCATTAGGTATTATTTTTAAATACTGATAATGCTTGGTTTAAATTATTACTGCTTTAATTATTCTATTGATGATTTTTAAACACTCACAGAAACATACAAATTTGTGTCAATTTTTTTACTTTAAAACGGTTTTCTTAATGGAATGGTATACCTTTAAAATCAAAATATTGATTGTAGATTATAATCAATGTGTCATTTTTTTATTTCCCTTGAGGTGGGGAGAAGAGATCGAATGAGAGGTAATCCTTTCCCCCATAAATTAAAAAAAGAAATTTTAGTCAGACTCTATTATCTGCCCACCAATATGGTTGACTGGGGTAAATTAAAGTTATCTAGATCGGTGCTCAGCATAAGATTATTTCACCTTTAGATTATCCTAGGGTTCAGGGTTACGGTAAGGTTAGGACTGTAAATAAAATATACTAAAATCGTCAAAAAAATTACTTAATCCATATGCTACTACGTTTTAGTTGTCGTGTGACTTGTAACGTTAATTATGTTGCTGGGTAGATAACCGAATCTGACTAAAAATTCTATATGCTAAAATGAGTTTTAGCGTTAGCAAAATTATTTAATATTCTGAAAATCTAATATTTATTCATTTTATTTAAACTAATCCCCACCCCTTGAAAATTGGTGAAACATTATTTTACTATTCCATTAAATAATCTATTCAAAACATCATTCACATATTTTTTTTAAAATTCTGAGCTTGAGCTCTGGGTAACTGTACACGTCACAGAGTACAAACAGATCGACAGAGTACCAGATTATTAAAATACACTAAGGAATAAAATATGGAGACGAAAGGAGAAAAAATGTAAAGTAAAAATAAAAAGCCTTTAAAAGCTTAATTTTAGCTAAACCTTCACCTGAAGGTGCTTTTAAAGGTCTGTTGTCAGACAGAAAAAAAAAAAACCACGTCCATGGCAGGATTCGAACACATGACGTCTGGCTTATCCATTTTTAAGTCAGCATGCTTGCTATCTGTGCCACTAAGACATAGACGGTAGTTATTGCTATCTATTGACTCAAAACAATTCATTTTTCAGCATTTAAAAAATAATCAGTGCTATCGTAAAAGATCAAATATAGTCAAAATAAGAAAATTATTTAGAGGAAGTAGTGCCTAGATAAATATTAGAACAGATAAGTCATATTTAACATACTGTATGTAAAATCAATAACGTTTAGATTCCTCCATTTTGGATTTTGATTGTGTTGCGATACATTGTTATGCTTTTACTAGGGATAGTGCTCGGAGTTTATTAAAATCCGCGAAAGTGCGTGCTCCGATTTTTTAAAAATTATATTTCTCTGGATTCAGAGCATACTCTTATCTAGTCAGAGTATTCTGAGTTTTTTAAACAACGTACCCATAGATATTCCATGGAACAAGGTATAAAAACATCCTTTGTAGAGCTGTTCCATGAAGGAATAGACTGTAAAACATTATTTGATAACTATTCTATAGAATAAACTGTTCAGAGCATCATCTGCGTAACTATTCCATAAAACAGGCGATTGAAAATATAATTTACATAGATATTCTATGAAGTAGACTGGATTTAACATCATGTGAATAACTGTTCTTTGGAATAGGATCTTTAAAACCTCATTTGATCTACTATTCCATGGAATAGACTGTTCAAAATATTAATACGGTTATTGGATTTTACAAATTAATTATAGAACATTAAAAAGACTGATAAAAAAAGTCAAGTAAGTGAATTTATACATTCCTCCCCCATCCTTTGTGAAGGATAGTTGATTTCCTATATATTTTACTACTGTTTCATTTGACATTTTGTTGAACTGTTCTGTTAGAGTCAGATTCATGTCGTTAAAGCCGCATTTACACTAAAAATTTTAATCTGTATGATACTTATTTGAGAAACAATCAATCTTTTATTATGTAATATCCTCAAATCTTCCTTTCTTCTTTTTTTTAAAAAAAAAATCAGTGTCTGCTTATATATTAGATACTAGCTTAAAAGCACCTTGTGAATTCAAATACAACGGGGGCCCTAGATATTTCCCTACCCCTCCCCATATACCTCCTTTCTCCATCCCTATTCTTAAAATCATTTTAGAAATGATTAAAAATATAAATCTCTTAATGAGAGAATGTATGTTTCAAAATATTCAAATGAAAAAAAATATGTGCTTTTTATTATCTCAATCTGTATTACAGTATATCTTATCTTATTGTTTAATAATAAATGCTAATAATAATAATATTTTTATCTAAACACATGAAATCTAAACATGGAAAAATCTTAACGCATCCACTTTTCTATAAAGGTGTTTCATTATATAGGATTATGGGATTGGGTGGTGTTAAATTTAAAGAACAATGACATTTCTAATTTAATCAAGCAGTTCTGTCAACACTGTTTTAAATCTTGAAAAATAGCTAATTTTATTTCACAATAAAGTAACCACAGAAGAAACACCCCTCTGTCCCTCCCAAAATATAGACTTTTGACATATGTACAAAAGGTCCTAAATGATATGTTTTTATGAATTTTCATATTTTTTTTATGTTCTGAACAGTTATATTATAAATCTGTATCATCTCAGCAGTATGCATCTGATTTTCTATGAGCTTATAATGCCATTGTATGGACGTTTTATTATTTTATTAGACAAATTAGTTAAAAGTTTTATTTAATAATTTGAAAAAAAAAATGTAAATTCATAAGACTCAGATACTGACTGGTGTTATGCCCTTCTGTAATTAAATATATTATGATCTGTGCCTTGGGATATGCAAAGACCTGATCTTTTTTTTTTTAACATGTACATTGGCAGTATCTTTGAGCTTNATATGAGATATTATTGATAAGTCACCAAGACATTAACAATCTTCATTCTTATCTAGATCATTTTTTCAGATCAGTATAATTTCACCACAAAGGTAAAATTAAGAAAATTGTAATATGTCAATTCATTATTAGTTTTAGTTTAACCTTTAACAAAGCCGCAGCAAATGGATAATTTCTTTTATCACAAAGATAAAATGAGGATGACTGCAATATGTCCATCCATTAGAATATTGATCTTTAAAGAAGCCATAGCAAATGGAAAATTTCTTCATCACAAATGGAAAATTAAGAAAATGCAATATGTCAATCTATTATGGCAACCACAGAAAATGGAGAATTTCTTCATCACAAATGTAAAATTAAAAAAACTGCAATGTGTCAATCTATTATTAGATTGAACGTTATGAAAGCCACAGCAAATGGAGAATTTCTTCATCACAAAGGTAAAATAAAGAAAACTGCAATATGTCAATTTATAAGTAGGTTGACCTTTATGGGCTCCTCAACAAATGGAGAATTTATTTGTCACAAAGATAAAATAAAGAAAATTGCAATATGTCAATCGATTATAGATTGATCTTTATGGAAGCCACAGCGATTTCTGTGTTTTTTCTTGGCATTTTTTTTTTCAAAGTGGAGTTTAAATGATTGTGAGATTGTTATAAAGCTTGTGCCTTTCAGACTTTGTGTCATTAGAAATGATAATTTTGTCCAGATTTTATTCTTTAGGGAAAGAATTTAAGAGGATTAGAGAAAACAAACAGTTCTGTGCAAGCAATCATAATATTAATAATGGACCCCCAGATTTTTGGAAGATCTACTTATAAGTATACACTTGCTGCCATATTTCATTGAAATCTGTTCACAATTTTGACATGAGAATTGAAGGGGGGGGGGACAAATGTGCTTTCAAGAGACTTTCTCTTATAGAAAAAAAATATTATTACATATTAGCAAGATAAGCCACCCAGTTTTAAAAATGCATCTCCAGGTGTTTCTGGAGTAATTGGAGATCTGAAGTTTGCTATACAGTTAACCAGTAAACTTTGAAACTCCTTTACCATAATTTTTCCAAAAAATTTATCCCCGGGAGCAGTGAAGGTGATAGTGAGCCAAAAATAGCCTCAGTTGGATATGTTTAGCAGGCTTTCAAGTAAATCAAACATCATTGCACTAGGATGAGTGGTTGAGAGTATCAAACCTTACCAATATACAGATATTTTTTACTCATTTATTATATAGATACACTCCTCTAAATTGCAGTTTACTAAAAAAAAAGTTATTCAGAATATAATTAAGTTTCATTTTATTTGTGAGTCAAATTTTGTTATAACTGAAAACAATAAACGGTGCATATTTTGCTGTCTCATTTGTTTACATTGTCTGTCAGAAGGTGGCAAATAAAGAGTAGATAATTGACAAGAATGGTATTTAATTTTTATTTTTATAAATTTATCAGAACAGAAGGCAGAGTGTTAATGTGAAGGTTAATGCAGTGTATAAATTCCCCGGTGGATAAAAATAATGTCAGGTTTAATACCGCATCATGTCAAATCAGATTAAACTAATTTTATAGTTGAAAATGTTTACAGAGCACCAATCAATTTGAAGAATTATAATATATAGGTGACATGTATTACACTAGAGCACATCAAAATAAGATCTTGTTTTATTGAGATGAAAACATTTTAAATTTGTCATTCAATTTAAAAGCTTATTTGTATAAAATATATTTCAGATTGGATAATTGAATGTATATATTGATGTTTAGAATAAATAAAATTTTGGCCATGATTGTCACGGTTTTCTTTATGGGAAAAAAAATGAAATTTGGAATAGGAGAGTATTATTTTTTTGGTCAGATTGATTTCCAATAGCCATCTCAGGATCTTTACATTTTTATTCCAAACATTCCAGCTCGAGTTAAGTATCAGTAATGGTCGCCGCTTGCAAAAAAAAATATAAAAAAAAGCCATATACTGTACATAGGTGATTAAAAATGTAATTTTTCTTTAGATATTACATAAACCAGTCTGCAACAGTAAGCAGGGTTATTCTGTTAATAAATATTATATGTGCTGTTTATGAGACACACTTTACAGCCGTAACCATAGCTACTATAACAATAACAAAATATTATATTTGCTAGTGTAAGATAACTTTGTAACAGTAACAAGGAACTAGTACAATAGAATTTATCTATTTTGTGTTATTTGTCTATTTTGTTTGTGTCTAATATTAAGTACACTGTACACCTGCTTCAAAAGCACTGTACAATGTCTACCAATATGGTAAAGGTAAAAGGATCAGTTTTGAAGAAAGTTGTTTTCTTTAAATATTCTTATTTTGATTTTGTCCTCAACCCCCTACCTTTTCCGACCCTTAGCCGCCCTTCCATGTTTAGGTCTAGGTTTGATATAATCCATATATATTGTAGATTATGGCAATAATCCAGCCTTACAGCAGAATCTTTTTACACTATTTCAATCAGTAAACTGTGTTAACTATACCAAGGAAAATTCTTGAATTTTCTAAGAGAATATCATTATCGGAAATTGTATTAGCAGTTGTCATTAAAATTTTTGAGTACTGTACTCACACTATCTGATTTTCCATTGTAAAAATTGTGAAGAGGTGATGTTGGCAATCATAGTAAACTGATTTGTAAATAAAGTTTCTAGATGTTAGATTTTGATTTTTTTTTTAACCGTATACATAAATATTCATGGATATTAATATTCATAATAATATTGATTCGAGCAAAAGAGTTGAAAAATTAATCTTCCACCGGGCACATCATTGTAATATAAGAAGTTGAATAAGACAAAGTGCTGCAGTAAAATAAATTATTATTTTAGTAAAACTTACATTTTTTTTTTAATATTTAATTATTGCGAGACTAACTGAACATAAAGAATCATGTTTTTAAAATTAAAGTAATAAAATAAATGTAGAAAGCAGAAAAATATTGTAAACTGAAAGAAAATGTTTTAATTTTTTGGTCTTTCTTCATTATGCTCATCACAAAATTATTAAAAAATATTTGACATACTTTTAGAATCATTCATATTGGATCTGTATATAAATCAAATCTGTTCTATATTTGTAAAAAAAATAGAGTATAATTTTGGCCATCGGAATTAAATAATATAAGCTTTAACTTAGCATCAAATTTACTTACACATGAACGTGCGTGACTAACTATAAAGTGAATTCTTGCAACTATTTGTAAGCGATTCCTTGCTTTCTACAGTCGCTACATAATAAATTTAGGCTGGATCAATTGTTATATGTGTAAAATGCTAATAATGGGTTCCTCAATAATGAAAGGAAAAATAAACTGCACATTGTTCTTTTTTAGTATCCCTTCTCTAATGTTTTATAACGCAGTTTGTGTTGGAATATGTTACCCTCGGTTATTTGATCACTTCATATTAATAGTTGAATTGATTGAATCTTAGTTCATCTGATTGGAAAGCTGTTTCCAATGTTTCTATTTTTAAAGTTGGGATCAATCTCAATTCCATTCCCATTTCCATCACATTTTTGGTTGGTAAGTTCTAGCATCACTTTTAATACTTAACACCTATTATCTGATTCTCAACATGATTTTACCTTAAATCATTATTTTCTCTTGCTTGCTTTTTTTCTTTTTATCTAGATCCTCAATATGGGTACTAAATTGATTGTGTTTAACTGAATTAGTCTAAATATTTTGAATATTTTTTATCTTGTCTTTTTATCTAAGCTAAAAATATAACTTATTATTAGTGTCGGAATTGGCTCTCAGATTTCTTGTCGAGCATAACTTGGAGTTATTTTTCACAGATATTTTTTTTTCTGATCTTGTGACTTCTGAGATTTTTTTATTATCTATCTTGGGGCCAATCTTTGTTTTATTTATTTGTAATTCTTATTTTCTATTGTTATTTCTTCCATTTTTCAATATGCAGATGAATGGTTACAGTTTCGAAATGTTTTCTACAGAAGATTGTTGTATGCCCTATTTGGTTTTAATTTAGCCATAATAATTCACCTCTTAATATTGACTATCTTCGTATTATCAGATAAAAAATACTAGGACTTTTTTTAATTCATTGTATTAAATATGTTTTCTCAAGTATTAACCCAGCTAAAAATGCTGAGTGCATTATATTACCATTCTTAAATTGTACTTCCACATTAATTAAATTTGCCATTAAGCTTCATGGTTTTGTTTAAGGTTCTCATAAACCTTTTAGTCCACTTATTTGCTATTTTATAGATCTGTGTTTAGTTCATTTAGTTTTTGTTTATGGATTTCCTGTTGGGTTTCCTACTACTGGTAAAGAAATGTTGAGGCTAAAACATATTCAGATTTATTTTAGGTTTTGTGATTTGAACTATTTGTGTGTTTAAATGCAAGTAAGTTTTTATCGAATTGATTTCTTTTTCTTTCTTTTTGCTTAATTTAAATTAATTTAATCCTTCAACCCTCCATTTGTGACAATCTACTATCTAATATTATATAAAGCAGAAAGTTTATATGTTTGTTTATCATTGAGGAGTCAGTGTTTAGCATACTTCCCAACATGGCACAAACTTGAAATTTGAAATGTGGGAAAGTTGCAAAATGTAGACAAGGAAAATAGACTTTTTGATTTTGTGGGGTGGAGTGAGGGG
>PXIH01S0006007.1:8488-22439 GCA_003024985.2 Euperipatoides rowelli | reverse complement strand
AATTTATGATACATGGTAAAATCAGCCTTTTAAAAACTTGTAACACAGTGAACATCCTGTTAACTAAAAAGTCACTCTAAACACTTGCTGCATATATTAGTATTATCTGTTTGATGTTTTATTTCTAATCTCATTTATATAAGCCTCTGGATCAAATCTTTAAATTATTCGTTTTGATGCCATTTTAAAGTTCTAGTAGTTCCTGCTTAGAAGGCAGAACCTCTAGACCCTGGTTTTGAGGACCTGGATGTAGGTTCTATAACTTGCAAACACTCAAGAATTTCTTTCATGAACATCTTAGAACTAGATTATTTGTTCAGAACTGGTTCAGAACCTTTTGGTGAATGCGCCCTAGAAGTACCATCAGACAGGCTAAGAAAACTTACCATCAAAAGTAGGCCCTTGGAAAAGGGCCTTACTGTAAGTTTATAGTGAACAAACTTGGAAAGCTATCAGTATTATTCAAGAATCATTGACTTGCTACAATTTTGGGACTAGCAAGCAATTCCATTATTAGAGCATTAAGACTGTGTTACTACATAATTAGAACTATATCTAAGCTTGTCATATATGTTTATCTGTTACAGCGCTGGCAATTAGAACATATTATTTATGATTAAACATACTAATATAGTTTTGTAGATAGTTGTATATTTATTTCTCTTGACTCTTTGACCCCCTTTGTAACATTATCTCCTCCCATATTCTCTACTCCCTTCCTATGATGTTAAATCCACTTCAAACACTCCCTGTATCTCATTACTTTCAGCCCATCAGACCCGGTCCCTAACACAGTACAGCATATTTATTCATATTGAAACAAAAATTATTTTTAGACTGATGCATCATCAAAAAAAAAATTATGTGAGATGTATAATACTTTATTTTATTAAATTACTGCACCATTCATTTATTACAGAGAAAGGTTCTGTTTGTCTCAAATACATTGTATGGTAGTAGAATACATAGTTCCACAGAAACTGACAAAAAAAAATTTACTTGGTGGCTATGAATGTTAAAAGTAAGCTAAAAGTAAGTTAAAAGCAAGCTACATTATGAAACTTGATTATGAGAGTGTAGTAGAAACATTCTTTCTGGTTATACGTTAGTAAGTTCGTTGAAACAAATAATTTGATTATATTTGTGACACCAGATCTAAAGTAGTCCTATCAGATAATCTAGCTCTTAAACATGTGGCATGCTCATCATTATATTTTTTCAATGTGTTTAATTACTTTGGGTTGTATCTGGTCACATGAACATTTAATTTTATAGACGAACATTAGGCTAGCTCTTTATGAGAATCAAAGTGCTCGATCGTAATAAATAGCATAAACATGAAATTCTACCTAATTAATCAAAAATGTTCCTAACAAAGACTACTTCACAAAAACTGGCATTATCAAATTACTGCATTATTATGATGATGACAATGATGATGATGATGATGATGGTGACGATGACAATGATGATGATGATGATGATGATGATGATTTTTATTTTTATTATTATCATTTTTGTTATTTTTATAGTTATTGTTATCTTTATCATTATCATTATTGTTATCATTATCGTTGTTATTGTTATCATTATAGTTATTGTTAATGTTATTATCATTACCGTTATCATTATCATTATCGTTATCATTATCATTGTCATCATTATCGTTATCGTTACCATTATCATTATCATTATCATTATCATTATCATTATTATTATTATTATTAAATCTTATTATTATTATTGTTGTTGTTGTTATCATCATCAGCATCATTATCTTTATCATTATCATTATCATTATCATCATCATCGTCGTCAGCGTCATCATTATCGTTATTGTTATTGTTAATATTAATATCATCATCATCATCATCGTCATTATTATTATTATTATCATTATTGAGGAGGTTGATTTTTTCTTCGTTTCCTGTTACCAATATCAAATTGCTGAGGAGGTTATGGTATACATCTGTCTAAGTAATTGTGGTTGCAAATAAGTGGGTGTAAATATTCATATACACTGTAGGTGAATGTTGTAAATTAAACACTAGAAGTAGCCTATTATAAGTTTCAAAACAACATTTAATGGTTACAAGATCTTTCATACATAAGTAGTAATCTTCAGGTTCAATTATCTGTATAAAAACATTAAACATTATAAAGGTGAAAAAAATTTGAGGGATGGGTAACAAAGTGGCAAATATTAAATTAAGAAAGTCAAATATCAAATTTTTTCTTACCGTGTATTGCACTAACGTTCGATAGGGTGTGGTCGATTTGATGAAGAAAAAAGTTAATATAATTAAAAATACTAATAAAATTAAAAACCAGTTATGCTGAGTTGTTTAAAATAATATTAATTTGGTAGAATTTGAGATGTTCAGCGTCAGTTTGATGTGGGAATGAAAAGACTTTCAGCGATGAGGCATTTTTTTTGGTGATGGATTTGCGCTAAAATGGAGAAATTATCAGATGAGTTGTAATGTGATGTATGTATTATATGAATATTAATTATGGAATGGGGTCATTTGACATGGGTTCACGCATGCGCACAGAGAGCTGTCTTTTACTGGTGCCAACATAGGTTGTCTTTGGCCATAGCCTACACAACGAAAGAGATAAATGATGCAGGAGGGGTCGATGATAGATGCATTATGAAACTTTTCGATTTTTTTAAAAAAAAATCTTGAAAAGTTGAAGTGGCTGGGCAGATAATTTGGAAATCTAGAATGTGATGAGTGAATGATGGTAAGTGAGTGTTGAATGTTTTGTAGATGGGTTGTATGACATTAAAATGTTGAACGTTTCCTATGGGTATAAATTTAATATCATTTTTATAAGTGAGTTTGTTAATGATAAATTGTTGGTGTGAAGGATGAATTTTATATTGTTTGTATAAATGGTGTATGTTATTATTGTATGTGCATGGTATAAATTTATTTTCAGTTGGTGTTTTTTTTTTTTTGGGNTGTAAAGGTGAAGGAGGAGCCATATTTTTGGAAAGTGTAGATTTTGGTGTGGTTTGGTGTGGTGAGTTAATATTATGAGTGTTAGGGGTTGAGGTATATGCTGTGGGTCGATTTTATTAATAGATGTAGTGTTTTGTCTTTGGCTAGGAGGGATGTAATAGTCGAAATATGAAGAAAGGCATGAGATAGGGTATGGTGGGTCTAGATAGTGACAGTGAATGTGTTTTATGGTCATGTTATCTATGGTTTATTTATGTAATTTAGAGGGTAATTATTTTGTAAAAATGTTGATGTAATAGAAGAGAGTTTGGTTTGAAGTAAATTATTAGTGCATTTTTAAGGGTGCAGATAATTTCTTGTTGAAGTATGTTTAGTTAGATGTGAGGGAGTAGTGTGATGTATAGTTTATTTTAATGTTGTTTTGTGATGGTTTTCCAAAACTTGTAGTGTCTAAGTAATAGTCATGACGGATGAGAGTCAAGTCTAAAAAGTTAAGTTTATTGTTTTGTTCGATTTCTAGTGTAAATTGTATGTTAGTGTTAATGTCGGTGAATGTATTAAATATGGTATCGATGTCATTATAATCACGTGCCAGTATTATGATATTGTCTACATAGTGTCCATAATATAGTGTAAGAGGGTCGGGCCTGTTGTGAAATTTTTAGTTTCGATTATGGTGTTCTCTATAATAGCTATTTGTACGTCAGAGATAGGCCACTGAGCGCCGATCCGATGATGTTTCTAAAAAAAAATACACACATTGCTTTAGAGGACAATGTCATTTTAATTCCAATTCAGTTGCATTAAAATTAACAGTCCTCATCATTATAAGGATTATTACAAATTTCCCTGATTCGCATCTACAAAATACACAGCATGAATGGTCATTTGAACAACCAATACAGGCACTTTCTCTAAAATACTTCTTACTATTGCAGGGATAGAAAAGTCAGGAGGTAAACGTAAAGTGTGTGTTCTTTGCAGAATTAGTTCACTGTTACTTTGAATGTAGCCATAGTCTAGAGGTTCAGAACTGTCTAAAGAAGACAATGCATTAATCCATCGGTGGGACTGAAAGTATGCTCTTTTTTATATGTAGCCTAACTGATTTGGTAGTCGGCACTAAGGTTTCAAAGTCAATATAACTTTTTGTGGTATTTCTAGAATCCATATACATCTGCTGTAGTGAAATGTGACCCCAGGGCTCTCATTAAATGCCTCAGTATGAGCCTCCATGGTTTCACTCAAAGAACTCTTAGCAAAGTTTTGAAG
Organism: Euperipatoides rowelli; assembly: GCA_003024985.2. Lineage (NCBI taxonomy): Eukaryota > Metazoa > Onychophora > Udeonychophora > Euonychophora > Peripatopsidae > Euperipatoides > Euperipatoides rowelli. The sequence continues at coordinate 18,198 of PXIH01S0006007.1, read as the reverse complement.
AAGCATTGCTGCAGTAGTGCCAATTTTAGTGGAGAACGTAATTGTACTGACAGATCCATAAGCACATGAATTGCAGGAAGAACAAATTTTAGGCTACATGCTCTAACAATTACTTTTTTAATGTGTAGTGGTGTAGTTCCTTGTGTTTTACCTGAACAACAGATCATCCAAAATTTCCTCTAGTCCTAAATACTTCCTCACCTTGTCGAAATGATGTAAAATAATCACCCACATTAGTATTTGTGGATGTCATCACAATTGAAGCTATGTGATAAACATTTACAATAATTATTTCATCAGCCTCATTGTGATAGCATTTTAAACCAGGTGATTAATGCCTTTTTTCATAGGTACACATTTAAATTCATTATCAGTGTGGGTACATCCAACAAAAATAGTGCTGTTATATGATTTTGTTAGGTGTTGTTTTAAATCCACATGAGATGAAATACTCTAGCAACTGCTGTTTATTAAGTGAGGATGCCCAGTAAGATTCCTTGCTGACTGCAAAACATATTTTATCATTTGTTAACCCTATTGCAATAGAATCAATTGATCAAGATTACCTCGATGATGACATTCTATACTAATTCTGTTGTATAGATCAAACTCAAATATATTTGAGTGCTTTGTTTTGTGACATAAAACACTTTTTTTTACAAATCACTGAAGCTAAATCTCCAAAGGTGTGTAGTTTGTGGATTTCTTTGTTACTTACTAGCATGCGCCATAAAGTCTACTATTAATATTGTTTGATTTCAGATGATGTAAATCCTTTGGAGAAGGGTCTGTAAGTAATTTCTCAAGACCGTGCATAAGGTCCAACTTTGCACATTTTCTGAGAAAGGAATCCTTGGTAAGAAAAAAATTATGTCTGTGTCAAGTCATATGAGAAGAGTTTCTGTGCACTGTAGCCCCATACTCTTCCAATTTCGATATATTGCAGTGCATTGCTGTCTTCCATTTGTACATAAATAACAACCATTGACTTTGTTTCCATTTTGTCCTTAGCTTTTTGATGGGATCCATCAATGAGTTTGTTTTGTCTTTAAATCTCTCTAGCAACTGTTAGTTTATGTTCATGGACTTCAGAAGTAACTTTTTTGTTGTTTATAATATTATGAAGATTAACGTTTGATCCTTGGCCAGAAAGGAGAAATGGGTTTCCATGCTGCTGGGTATAATGTAACATCACATTGACAATTTTCATCTTCACCTGTTGAAGCTGAAAATTTGTGATGCAAGGAACATTCATCATCAATTACTTGATTACATATTTGTTTTAGAAGATAATATACTTCTATTTTCTTCTAGTGATACTAATTATTTCACCATGCCCTTTAGTAGGCTTGTTGTAGTTTTTCTCATGACATTGATTCATTTGTACACTGCTTAAATGTCTACCTGAAGTTGCGACATCAAACCCACCAAGGAAAACTTTCTGGCATCTTCAAATAGTCTTGTACAAGCTTACTACCCTACCCAGCATGAGTAGTTTATCTTATCAAAACCAAAGAATATTAGTATCGATCTTTCATCTTGAATAAATCATCTGGTTTAAAATGCTATCACAAAGAGGCTGAGGATAGAAACCCTGTGCGTGCAGTACAATCTCATCACATGGCTTCAGTTGATAAAGTTCAGCAAATTGTAGTGCAAACACAGATACGGATATGCTGGTGGCTCTCCTATATCATTTAAACATTATGTAGAAAAGTTTAGGACTAAAGGGGATTTGAATGCTCTTTGGTTCAGGTAAAACACAGTGAGCTAAACCACTAAACATTATAGAAAACTTGTTTTTATGCCATTCGTATGCTTACAGGATGTGAAGGTACAAGTAAATTCTCTATAAAACACAAAGCACTTATTCAAGACTTTGGTAATAGCCCACTCAGTGAAATCAATGAGGTTGATGTTAGGTCATTTTTAATGAGAGCCCTCAAACACTATTTCACTACAGCGGATGAACACAGATTCCACCAATATTACCATAAAAAACTTATTGACTTTGAAACCTCAGTGCCGACTATCAGTTGAGTTAGACCACATATAAAAAGAATGCACTTTCAGTCTCACCAATATATTAATGCATTGTCATCTAGACTATGGCTACATTGAAAGTAATGGTAAACTGATTCTGCAAATAACACCCACTTTACCTTTACCTCCCAACTTCCCCACTCCCTGAAATTGTAAAAAGTGTTATCGACAAAGTACCTGTATTTGTCATTCAAATGACCGTTCATGCTGTGGGTTCTATAAATGTGAATTAGGGGAAATTTATAATAATACGGATGATGACTGTGAAATATAATGCAACTACATTGAAATTAAAATGACATCATCCTCTAAAGCAATATATCAATCTTTATTAGAAACATCATTATTTTACTGTAAAACAAGTCACAATATACTATTTTTTTTTTGTTACAAAATATATTGTTTTTTATTTGATTTAGTACTATAAAATAGTCTACATGTTTAAACAGTTAACAAAACTATGACCTTGCAAAACTTACAATATAATTTTCCTATGTTGTAAGCATTCTATTAAATTCAATATAGTGACTAAGAAAAAAAATCATGGTCATATAACCAACATGGATATTTAGTAAATTATTAAATACAAAAGTCAGAGATAGTTCACATCTATTCAATACAATTGCTAGTTATTTTTATGGTTTTGCATGGTCAGAGGCTAGCATTGTACCTTTGGTTTGCCCAAACATTTTAACTAGTTTCTCCAGTAAATTTTAAGCTATAAAATTTTTAATAGTATAATTTAAAAACCTTATAAATTTTGCATTTTTCATTATATAATATAAAAATAGCTATTTTGTTCCAGAAACAAATAATTAAGGAAATAATCAAGCAAAATTTACAAAGAAATATGTTTTCCCAATTTTCCGGGAAAATTGTTGGGTTTTCTGACGAATGTTATAGACCAGAAATGAAGTACAAGATAAGATCTTTCAAACAAAAAAAGGAAATTAAAATTGATATTAAATAGAAGAAATACAAGTGATTAAATAAACCCATGAGCAGCCATATTGAATCCAATATGGTGGCTAAACAATCAAAATTCAAGTCATGTGACCAGTGAATTTTATGCACTCAGACCACCTATAACAAATATCTAAAGTCAAACTGAGGGTACATAAAAATGCACATGAAACAGGAGCTAGCTTTTAGACTAATTAGATACTAGTTTATTATTGTTTTCAGAAATGACCATTAAATTTTTTTAGAGCATGAACATATTATAAATTCACAGGTTGAGTAATATTTTGTGTTTATTTATTGCAGATCTTGTTGTTTAGCTTATTTTTTAATTGTATATTCATTTTAACAATGGATATAGAATAGCATCTCTTTTGATGCAGTTCTAATTTTTAATAATAAAACTAATAATAATAACAATAGCATAAATTAACAACAAAATTATATAAACAATAATAATAATATAAATATTGCAATATATTTATTAACTATCTATATATAAGATAAGTTAGTATTGGAGCTGAATCATTTCACTCATTAAACAGTTCAAGTCTAACCAGTGGTGCAATAAGAAGTACTGTATATCTGGTGCAACCGTCAACAACTCTATGTGCACATATTTTATTCTTTGACAAGATACTATCATCAGTAAGGCACAGTGTATTATTTTTGCTAAACCGTTATACACCACAATAATAATGATGAAGATTATAATGATGATGATAAATAATGTTAGTGGTGACGGTCATTATATTGATGATAATTACTATAATGATTATAATGATAAGAATAATGATAAAACTATTAAGAAAAAATTCTAAATTCTACATTATTATATAACTTTTCTATTTTTGTCTGACATTATTATTATTATTTTTTCTTTCCCCTGTTTAACTGCTAGCAAAAACATCACGTGTCTTCAGCTCATTTGGCAGAATCTGTGATACTTGAACACTATGGTGTCTAAACTTTCACAAATGATTTGTCTTAGTCTGGAAATCTTCAAGCATCTTCAGCTTCATCTTGGCTTTTCTCATCACATTTCAATTGTCATTCCCTCCTGACAAGTCATTAGCCAAGAAAGACTATCACTAATAGCTGTTCAACAGCCTCCATCTGTTCACTAATTAGTTTGTCTGTGTTGATAATTCTGAGTTCTGATTATCCCACTACTTTGGCTGCTGACAAGTAAGGTTCAATTGATGCATCAAAAACTTGTCAAAAGTCTCAGTAAGCCAAAGATTCCAACAATCAAATCTTGTCAAAAGCATTGATTTCGGTTCCTAATTGGATAATAATTAAGAATTCCCCATTTTAGACATTCATTTGAAAGTTTTCAGACGGAAGGAGTAACAATGATGTTTTAATGAACTCTTCGGAAGTAAAAGATGAATATTATTTAAAAGTTAGATTTCAATGTTTACTGAACTCTCTAAAGCTATGCAGTTTTCATTTTAAAACTATAAATGGGTACTTGTCTTGTTTTATAATAGCTTTAATTAGTGGACATTATGTACTGTTTTTTTTGTTTTTTTAGCAAGCCTCAACAGTATTAAAAAAGTTTAAAAATATCTTCCAGAGTTCTATTTAGGTTATTTGATCATACATCTGTGTAGACAATATAATTTTCTTGGAATGAAGAGTCGGATTGAAAGAATTGAATAAAAAGTGATTTATAGCTAATTAAAATTTATTCAGTTAAAAAACATGTAGACTATTTTTTTTCTTGGGAGGTGGGGGGTGAGGGGAGGGGTTAGTGATGAAAGGAATAGGGATATTCAAAAAAAGTGTTCAAAGAATATGTAGTAATTACAAATAAATTGAACAAATAATTTTATTAAACTGCATTACATATAAGATTTTCTCAAGTGTTTGATTGTTGTTGCAAGATTCAAATACTATGGAGAGCTGCACTGTGCTCTACTTCAACGATGTATTTATATTAAATTATTGAATATTAAATATGTTTAAATAAATAAATACAATGAATGATTGATTATCGCTTGTGGATTTTATTAAAATTGTTTTATACATGAACACAGATGTCACCACTTGTTATTTGGTATTAAAAATAGTATCAAAATGTCTTTAATAATAATCACCATTTTGAATAGCCTAAAATTTATGCAGACCTATCCGTTTGTTCTCCATATTGTTTAAACCAATTATATCATTAAACCAATTATATCTTAGTTTTACTAATTAGAGTAGGCACACTATTGTTTATGTCCCAATTGATTTAGTTTGAAAACATATTTAAAAAAGGATTTTTGTAATAGAATAATAAAGTAAAATAAAATATTTTACACAATACTAGACGTTTATTGGAATTCATTTTGAGGTTTAAAACTAAAAACTATAACAACTGTTGGAAATAAGAAGTGATATGATTGTGTAGAGAAATTTTATTGATTGTAGACCACACTTTGTAGAAAACTGGGAACATATTTGCACATATCTCTAAGTTTAAGAGACAGATCAAAACGCATCGGAGATCTGTTCCTTAGAAGTATAAATGAACCATAATCATTCTTGAAACTTTTTGGGTTATGATAATTTTTTTTTTTTTTATTGTTCTAAGTGTGATGCTTTTGACTTCCATTAAAGGCAATTTTAATATATATACATACAGTATCTCAATCCTTTTACTTATTCAACTTTTTAGAAACAACCCATGTCTGTATCATGACATGAATAAAGACAAAATAAAATGACATTAAATATTTGAATTTTCTAACTGTCTCAATTTTAATAATTTATATCTTTCAGGATTTATGTTTGTAATTAACAACTAGCACAGCTAATCCTAAATTAGTTTAGTTTAGTAAGATAATGGTGATAAGTAAATAGAACTTTTTTCACCTACACAAACAAATTAAAAAAGGATCAATTAAATCAAGTCTCTAAATCATGAAATACAGTATAATTATATAAAAATTTGTGAAGAGAGTTTTAAAACAGTTCAATGAAGTTGATGATAATATATTCAGTGGTAAATCATTCCATACAGAGACAGATTTATTTGATATAAAATAATAATGACAGTTAATGTGTACTATTTCCATTTTAATCTTCCATTGGTGACCTCTAGTCTTTGGTTGATTAGCCAACACAAATAAAGAATTTATATTACCCCCTATAACAATTTCTTTAAATATAAAAATTAAGTCACCTCTCATCTTCCTCTGAGCAGGGGAAAACATTCCGTAATATCTATGATTTCGAATTCAATCACTGTAACACATTTTTTGATAGCCAACAATTTTTTTAGTCAATGACCTAAAACATCGAAATATTCTATCTCTGCCAGTGGAATTTACAACAAAGTATGCAGAACTACAAAAATCTAAAATAGGCTGAATATAAAATTTATATACAACAGAGAAGACATAAGCAGTAACATAGGAAAATACACTTTTAATCATATAGAAAGATCTGTTTATCTTTGAAATTATCACATCAGCATATAGATCAAAACTAAGATGGTCATCAATCAAAACTCCTAAAAATTTATAGGAATGCACCTTAGTAATAATGTTATCATTAATTATATCACAGCCAATGACCATAAATTTAGTTTTTTTTTTTTTACATTAATCATGTGACCATTAACACTTATCCAATTATTTAACTCAGTATTTCTATTCTGAAAAATATCAGTATCAGACAAAGAATCAATTCTTTTATATAGCAAAATGTCATCAGCATAACTTATGACACCATTCAAATCAATTCTATGAATATCTGCCACAAATAGATTGAAAATTGGGGCAGACATCACTGCACCCTGGGGTACACCGATTTCAGAAAAATATTTATTTGATAAAATATCATTTACTCTGATCCATACAGGTCTAGAATTCAAAAAAGAACCAATCCAATTAACCAAAAATGAATTTACACCATACACGCATAATTTAGCAATTAATAACTCATGAGAGACTTTATCAAATTCCTTAGACATATCAATAGAAACAATTCCTACTGTGCCACCATCTTCTCTAATCCTAGTCCAGCTATTCATACATTGAATCAAACAAATCTCACATGAATGTTTTGGATGAAATCCATGCTGTTAATATCAATAAAAGGCAAAGTCTGAGGTTCCAAATAATCCATAATAACTCTCTCAGCTACTTTTGCAATTGAATTTGAAATACTTATAGGTCTATAATTATTTAACTTACAACGATTTACATATTTAAATATTGTATTAATTATTGTTTCTTTCCAACAAATAGGAACAACACCTAATGACAAAGACCAATAAATTTAAAGTAAACCAGATAAACTTGGTAAAGGAATCTGGAAAGTGTTTAATAACTGTATTAGTGATGAGATCAGTTCCTACTGAAGAGGATTCCTTCAAATCAGCTATTATATTAACAATAATTGCTCTATCAATTGTAATACACGTATCATAATTATTAATTATTTTATTATGATTACTATTAATGGCTGTGTTCTTTAAATTGAAAACATTAGCAAAAAGTTAAGCAATTTTATTAGGGTCAGGAATTTTTTCATCATTATTATTAATAAAATCAATACAATTTACATTTTGTTTCTTAACCAATCTATAATATCTAAAAAAGATATTGATGATCACTTTTAATATTTTCAATCAATTTTAAATCATATTTTTCTTTTATTGTATCGAATCATCGATACCTCCTGATTTTTTTAAATTTTATATTGAATATAATTATCCAATGACCTAAAATCCTGATATTTTCTAAAAGCTTTATTTTTAAATTTCTTTATTACAAGAATATTATTTTTTATCAAACCAACATGGATATTTTTCCTTATAAATATTAATGGTCTGTGTAGGAGTGTGGTTAATTACAATATTTTAATTTATTCAATTATATCAAAATAATATCTATCAATGTTTATAGACCAATAGTTAATATTCAAATCAATATCATTTAAATCACTAAATATCTTTTTACAGTCCATCTTAACATAATTCAGATAACTTCTTTTAATTGCAATAGTACTTTTACAATTTATGTTTCTCAATTCAAACAACAGTACCATATGGTCACTTTTTTGTAAAGGAGGTAAATATTTGACATCCAAGAATTAATCTGGATCATTTACAAAGGCAATATCAAGTATATTAGCTGAGCTCAAACGATATCTTGTAGGGGCTCGAACAATCTGAAACAATTGATACTTTATCAATAAATCTAACAATTTTTGAGGAAATAAATTGTCGTGCCCACTAACTGACATTTTATGCCAGTCAATTTTAGGAAGATTCAAGTCACCGATTATATTAATATTCTTAAAACCATTTTTGACAAAAAATTCAATACCCAATTCAAAGCTTTTCAACAAATTTAAATCACAATTTAAATAATTATTCGGTGGGCGATAGAATAATCCCATCAATTGGCTATCCCCCCCCCCCCACTGAAGCAACAGAAAATCCCATTATTTCCTGACTAAAACNATCAATATCAATAATTTGAAAATTAGAATCATTTCTATAAATAGTCATGATACCACCCCCTTTACCTTTTATTCTAGTTTTACAATAAACCTTGTAATCTCTAAATCCTATCACATCTTCATCCACACTACCACAATACCAAGTTTCAGTCAACATAAAATGCATAGGACTGTTAGTCTGTAATATCACTTGAATTCCATTTATTTTATTGCTTAATAGAATTGATATTGGTATAAAGAAACACACCCTTTTTTTTTAAACTAGATAACCTTAATTGCTATAATAAATCATTTGAGGTGTCATCAATTGCAAGGATTGCTCATTATTTCTATCAAATCTTAAATTTTGATTATTTTTAATAGCATCAATAATTTTCCTCTTGAAATTTTTATTACCTCCCCATTTTTTCTCCTACTTTTTAACTGTTCATAAAGCAATTTGTCATTTACACGATCTTTCCAATTTTTGTCTAGTGATAATGACAACCCTTTAATAGGACAATTACTGCCCTTTAACTAAAAGATTGCTTAAAAAAAGCCCATTTTTTTCCAATCGACTGAAAAACGAATAATATAGGTCTCTTAATCAACAATTCTCTACACATTCTAACAAACTTTTCTATACCATTCTGGTAAATTTCAAAGTAAGAGGAAATTTGTTCTTTCAGTTGTCCCAAATTCGCATCATTACTGACACCAAATAAAATCAGATTATAAGAATGTTTATAATCATCAAAGAATTCTGCAAACTTGCTTTGGTCAACTATTATATGTCTTAGGTTTTGTTCAATTATATCAACTCTTGTCCTGAGTATATCTAAGTTAGTTATATTTATTTCCACTCTCTTCCCTATCAAACCCAACTCCCCAGCAATCAAGCCAATTGGTTGAACAACATCTTTGTTACTCTTTGCTATTTGTTTTTTTTTAAGTCTAAATTTAAATTATCAATAGAAATCTTAATATCATTTATTTTAGAATTCCAATCAACGTTTTGTTTTTTGCAATGATTGCATAACCATAATTCCCCATCACCTTGTAAATATAAATAAACTTCATCTGGAATCCCTAAACAAATAACATGATACCAGTTATTACAGGTATCACAACATATAGCTTTATCCTTATTTCCAACTTTAATGATACATCATATTCAGTGCAGGATTTACGTATAAGCTAAACAAGCTATAGCTTAGGGCCCCCACTTTCTTGGGGGCCCCCAAAAAAAATTGTCCGAGTGAGCAATT
>PXIH01S0006004.1:19563-29719 GCA_003024985.2 Euperipatoides rowelli | reverse complement strand
GGAACTGGAACTAGTTCCTTTTTTACTGGAACTATCCCAACACTGGTGTTGAGTCATGAGGTGATTCTAACTTATGTCATTATTTTACTATGCATGTTGGGATAGCATCACTTTTCTTGTGTCACCATCTTGCATAAATGTTTTAAGTCCATTGCTACTGTAGTGTTTTAGTTTATACAAATAAATGTTGTTTCATTTCCATTAAGTTTAGATCAACTTAGTTTATTGCTGGATCACATATTATTAATTGACGAGCTGAAGGAAGGAAGTGGATATAATTTATATACCGTATAAAATATATAAATTTAATTTTAACCATTTTTTTTTTTTAATTTATCTACGTTTATTGTACCCATCATCAGTAGATGAATAAAAAAATTTTATTGCAAGTTTTTGTTTTTAATCCATGCTCTATAACAATGACTTATCTCCATAAATTTATCTTCTAAATATTTTATAGATTTAGAAGATAATTTTATGGAGATAAGTCATTGTTATAGTGCATGTCTGAACACATTCCAAAAGAGAAAATTTCTGAACACCAATTTTCCAACAAGCAAATGGTTGGTCTCTAGACTATAGAGCTGGAGAAAAAAAAAAAAAAACTGTACAAATGCATTGTTTTAAACAAAAATCAACCTTCTACTCATTAAAAAACTATTAAAAATAGGTACCACTTTTACCTGAAATGCCTAGAATTTATAAAAATTTAAAAAAAAAGTGATGGAATAACTTATAACAACACAATACTACAATATTGAATCCTTTCATATTGTAGTGTTAATGTTGTGAATCCTATGATATTATTTAAATAATATAATATCTTGTAGAATTTTGGTATTGCAGTCCCTTTGTTCGTTCAAAAATATCATGGCATTGTACTTCCCATCCTTCCAAAAATAACCTATTTTTGGTATTCTTATTCCTATGTAATATTTTTGTGTCATCAACATTTATTTTTCTTTTCTATTGACCATTAATACCTACTAATAATGATCTGTGTGTTATTTGTCTACTATCTATTAGCATTATTTAGAACATGGCACACTTAAATTTTTCAACACAAATATTCCCAACTAAATTGTTTTGTAACTTAAAATGGTTTAATCTCTTTGATTTGAAATTTAATGCGAGAATAAAAAAAATGTCCAGACATAGCTGGGCAACAATTGTTTTCTGTTTGTCAGTCTTTCTTATTTATGTACTGTGCATTTTTAGAACACGGAAAAAGTTTAAATATTTGCTGTTAATGAGATCTTATTTTTAACTTTTCAGATTATGCTTATTTGGACTGCGCAGAGACTGGTGCGAAAGAATTGTTTAGTTCGTAACCTGGACTCAATAGAGACATTAAGTGCAACAACTGTTATTGTTACAGATAAAACAGCTATTTTAACAGCCAATAATTTGGCTGTAGCTCACATGTGGTTTGACAAACAAATAGTAGAAGCTGAAATGAGGGAAGAACAGTTGGGTGAGTTACTTTCTTATTTTCACTTGAGTTAAGTTTTAAGATAAGTAAATTTATTTTCACTCTTAAAGCTTAGTAATAAACCCATTTATTATTATAACAATTAAGAAAAATCACTGGCAGACCTGAGATTTTGAATTTTTAGAATGCTGTGTAAATAGCTGAAACTATTCATTAATATTAACAAAAAAAAAAAATGTCACAACAGTATCAAAAGATTGAATTGTTCCTGGAAAGTCCAGGGGCAACCTCATTGGACTTTTAAGGGACAACCTTGCTGAACAATGGTCTTTTGTTGTCTGGCATATGTGTATTTAAAATATTGGAATTGTACACAACTGAATCAAAGTGTGAGCTTATTTTGTATTAACAAAGACACCAGACCTGACATATTTTTACCTCTTATAAAAAGTAATACTGATAATGGCGATGATGACAACGATGGGAAAGAAGAAGAAAAATACAATACATTGAAAATGTTATGAAGATAGGAATCATAATGAGTTGATGTATCATAATGAAACTAAAATTATATAGATCATTATTAGAAATCATGCAGGAATTAATATGCTCTTGAATTTGATAAGGATGTTAATAATGAGAAGTAATTGATTGAGGTATGGTGGAGGAAATTATGGCGGTACATCTAGTTTTCACTTAACATTGTTTTGATTGTTGTCCATATTATGTTGCTCTTATGTATTTTATTTTTTCAAAACATTGTCCCAAACATTATTTTGTATTAGAGAATATTTTTTCTCACCTGTATATTTTAGCCTCATATGTAATTTGAGGTTATAACACACTTCATTGTAGTTAGTTAATTAATTAATTAAGCACGTCTAAACTGCTATTATATAATGATGCCCTATTTTAATTCCAGGTAAAAAATTTAACAAAAATTCATCTGCCTGCCAACATTTACTTCGAGTTGCTGCATTATGTAACCGTGCCTTATTTATGCCTGGACAAGATGGAACCCCTGTAATGCAACGAGACACAACTGCAACCAACCCAATTGAAGCCGCACTCTTAAAATGTGCAGAGTTGTCATTAGGAGATGTGTTGAGTGTTCGTGATCGTAATTTAAAGCTATGTGAAATTACTTATAATGTGCAAAATAAATTTCAGGTATTATATTTTTTTTGGTTTTTCTTTTTTTCTTGATGTTTTAAGTTGTATAAATCAAATGTTTTTTTTAATTTTTCTTTGCAGGTATCCATACATCAAACTGATGATCCAAGTGATCCAAGTTATATCCTAGTTATGTGGGGAGAACCCCAGCAAATTCTTGATCGTTGTTCCAAAATTTATCTAAATGGACGTGAGCTTGTATTAGACAAGGGAATGAGAGAAGCTTTTAACAATGCCTATGTTGAATTAGCAGAATTGGGAGAACAAGTGCTAGGTAAAAATATATACACACTTATATTTGCATATTATGCTGATTTCAGAATTTTTGCAGTTGTTTTTATAATTAGTTTATCCAAACTAATTAAGAACAGATATAGGCCTAATAGATAAAATAGTTGAATGGCAGATTATAATTTCCCTTAATTAGTATTAGCACAATGCTTAGCAGTTTAAGTGCAATTTAATGCAACCTGTAATTTTTTTATTGAAATTAAGTATAACACAATATTGGCACTTACTTTATAATATGACAATTAAGAATCAAATTGACCAGTTTTTGAAATTATACAATTTTTAATGTGATTTGAGTTTTGAAGAGTATTGTATTCTCCGTTTGTGATATGGTATAAATATATAATCAGATATTGTTGTATATAATATTGTAAGTGAATATCAGTGGAAAACGTACTGTATTTGAGCAGGTTCTTTACTAGATAAAATGAATTCAGTAAATGCATATGTTATACAGTATAAATAAATGACATAACTCGAGTTGAAGGTGCTATTTATCCTGCTTCTTTATTCTCTCTCTGCATTGCCCCATATATAGGCTATACAATAGTTTTTTGTATAAAAAATGTGAGTTAACAATTCTATGTTATAAGACAAATTATATGCTAATGAAACACAAGCTAACATTAAAATCGTCACTAACTAACATTAAACACTAATATTTAAAGTAACTTTTATAACTTAATAAATGGACAACAATATTTAATTAATGGTAAGCATCATTTAATATATCATGAGTATTAAGATTAGTATTAGGTTAGGATTAACTTATTCGAAAATCAAAATGGCAGCAACAATCTAAATATAAATATAAATACAATTTACTGTATATTTAACTATGAGAATAGACTAGGAGGGGAGTTAAGAGCATAATTAATCCTTGTGAGGTTAAACTTTTCTTAGACCCTCAAATTTTGATTTATTTTTAGTTACTATAAATCAAATTTATAGTAACTAATAATTTAAATCGATTTTCATTTGAATTTATAACTAACAAACAATAAATTGAATTAATGCTGATTTAAATTTTATTCAGTTTGAATTACTTCTCATTCATAGGATTTATTGTCAGTAGAAGGATTAAGGATTTTGATTTAGATCAAAGCTTAAATTTGAAACAAACTGCCAATTTTCAGACATTAATCAATCTAGCAAGTAATAAATCCTAGCTAAATATAACCTTGACCAATTTTAATTTTATTTATTTTTTTGTTCACAATTTAATAAATATAGTTATATCATTTAAATTTCTCATTTTAAGAAACAGCATATAATAAAAGGTGCATTGAAAGTATACATTTGAATATGGTTGCCATAATATGTCTTTTAAAAAGAACATGTTCTCTTTTTTTGTCCTCTTTTTTCCGCATCGTCCTTGTTTCCCGCAATAGCCTCTTTTCCCCGCAACACCCACTTTTGTCAATAATTATTTATGACAACTCAATTTTCAAGTGACTGATCCCAAGTTAAGCTTTGCTTTCAGACCAGTGGTTAAACAAAAATGTTATTTTTTCATAAATAATCAAAAATGTATATGCAACCAAATAAAAAAGCTTATCAAAATATTTACAAACAAATTTTTTACCCTTTTTGTTATCAAAATGTTCACACACACAAAAAAAAATAATTATAAAGTCACCCATGTGCATATGTCCTCTTTTTGTTCTCTTTTTTTAGAAAAGTCTTTTTATACTTCCAACTTCTGGCTTAGAATGGCGATCAAGTGCACTTATTCATTCATTTGTTGGGGAGGGGGTGGTGGGGTTATCCTTGTTCAGCGCTATGTTAATGAACCTTAGATTTACCACAATGCACTGCAAAACTGCCCCGGTGTACTTATTTGGCTAGAATCAGAATGTTTTAAGTACTTTTATCAAAATGGCGCACCTATTTGGATTATATGAAAACACTTTCCTGAACCTTAAATGAGGCAAAATCGGGGGGGTGGGGGGGGGGGGTGTGCAGTTGCATGGCATAGCTTGAATTTCATTCAGCATGATCAAAATATTTGTGTGGTGATAGCACCTTGTTTGACGATGGTACATTTTAATAATCTTTTGCAAAGAAATAGGGGTGGCACATTTATTTGCTGGGGTGCTCTTTGATGTGCTCTCAATTGTACAAAAATAAATTTAGTGTGATTATTACTAAAAATATTTATTATAGAAATGCAAATTGCATGTCTGTGAATGATTGGTCCAAAGTATTTCAGCAATACATGATTTTTGATCATGCAAACTTTAGATTTACTATCCACTTAATTGTGATGTGAATGGGTTAAAGGAATTTGATTGCCATCAAAACCTATAACTACATCATTTACCATTATAAATTCTTAGATAATCAAATATCATTATCTAACATTAAAACATTTTCCTTTTGAATTGCAGGCTTTTGTGATTTTAAGTTACCAAGAGAAAGATATCCTCCAGGATTCCCATTTGATGCCGAGGCTCAGAATTTTCCAATGGCTGGATTACGTTTCTTAGGTCTAATGTCATTGATTGAATCTGCACGCCCTGGTGTCACTGATGCAATTAATAAATGTCGTACTGCAGGAATTAAGGTAAAAATATTGTTACCATCAATCTATAATATTAATTTGAAATATTTATGTTATCTTACTGTCATGTTTTATTAATCCAATCATTGAGAATAAATCCCAAGGAAAATCATGATTGCTTATGGAAAAACATCTGAAAGATATAACCAAATAAATTGCACATTGTTTGTTAACTCAAAAAAAATTTTGACAAACATTTGGGCTCATGACTAGTAAACTTCAACATGTGGTTCTTTCATAGCTCTAAGAATAGCTAATCTGTACTCGATTTCTCTCCCAATGTTAACATCTTATATTCTGTGTTCAAAGCCTGGGTAATCCTGTCCCATAATTCATACACACTAATCTGTTTTGTATACACTTAGTCCTTAATGCAGCCCCTCAGAAATAAATAAAGGAATGATGTCAGGTGACCTTTGTGGCCATGCAATTGGTCCATCACAACAAATCAAACGATTCAGGAATTTCTCAGCAAGGAAATTATGCAACTGTAAGGACGGGGGGGGGGGGGGGCTTTCTGCTGGAAATAAATGTTCAAATGCATGTCTTACATTGCAGAGTAGAGTTGAAACATATCCATATAGGTGTTCGAGTTGATTGTTGGTTCGACAAAAAAAAAAAGGGCTAATTACACGCTTGTAACAGTGTACGGTATACAAGTGTGGGGGAAAACTTTGAATTAAGAAACAATGTGTAAACTGTTTTTCATTATCTGTTATAGTTTTTTTTTTCTGTATTTAGTTTCTTAATCATGTGAATAAATTCTGGACACACTTTACTGTACATGAAACTGATTTATGGTAAAATCTAATATAAAGACCAAAGTAGTTGCTAATAATATGAGTGAATGAAACTATATCTTCCAGATATTCTATCACACTCCAATGCACATACATCATCACACTATGATTATTATGATAGCGCAACTATGTGCACATTATATTTTAAGGATTATGGGGAAAACTTGACAATCAATTCTCAAAGTTCAACTGGTAATATATCAGTTTCTTAAACTTGAAAGAATATGTTGTAACTAAAACATTTATAAATATAGTACAGCATGTTTTTTCCTCATTAAGCTAAAGTGCTTTTTTGGGGGGGATGGGGGGGGGGGGGGGGGTAGAAAGCTTTTTTTATAAATTATAATTTCTCTGAATAGTAGTATTTCTAGACCAGTTGTCTGATTTTATCAAAATTTGTACATACTATATCTATATAGGAAACAATTTCCAGGTTGGCTCCAGAAAATTGCCTGAGATGTAATGAATTCAGTTCAAGATGTGGAATTAATCAAATCAATAAATCTAATAGAATGTTAATAAAGATCCTAATGATGATGATGGTTCATGTTTTTAACGCTATACATTTTATCATTCCTCAGAAGATTAATTATAGAATAATATTGCAGTAGTAGTTTATTTATTTTCTTTGATTGTTTTATTAGATCATTTTATATAACTTACCACATTGGTTACAATCTATGCTCATGTTTAACTGCAGAAAATGTTAAATTCTTATCTTTCTGGCTAAAAATAAAGCATTTAAACACAGAGCATTAAAAATAGAGGCGAACAAAATGAATAATTAATATTTTAATAGTTTCATGTTTTAAAACTTGCCATAATTTTCTTTTTTATTTAGCCCATAGTGAATTTATTTTCATTGGGGGGGGGGGGAAGGATGAAGTAATCCTTATTTACTTTATAGAAAAGCTAAATGTTAAAGAATAATCCTTCACTTTATTTGTTCATTTTTGAAGGGGAGGGGGGAGGGTGGCTACATTTTGATAATCATTAGAAAGGAATTTTAGCTGTGGAGATTTTATTTTTGATACTGTCTTATAGGTTATTTTGGTAACTGGTGATCACCCTGTGACAGCAAAGGCAATTGCTAGGAATGTAGGAATAATTGCTGATGGAAATGATACTGTTGAAGACATTGCTGATCATCATAACAGACCAATTGATGAGATTGATTATAGGTAGGCTGCTGGAGATTTACGTGTATGAATATATATTATGTTCTTGCAGGTTAAGTTTGCAATTGATAAGAATGGATGTTATATTCTGGTTGCAAAATCTGAAGATGGTGGAATTTGGTGGTATTAAGGTCCCACAGGAATGTACAATAATGTATAGTGACTATTGTATGAAGAAAAGACAAACTGAATCATTAGATCACAAATAAGATGAAACAATTCTTTAATGATGAATAAATATGAATACACAATGTGATAATTATATCACCGTCAATGTTAATGCAATGTGGATAATATAGATGTGTTATGCTAAATCAGTCTAAATGTGTTATGCTAAATCAAGCTATTAGACTATCATTAAATGAATGTATCTAAAACATGATGGCACTAGTATACATACAGTATATGAGATGGTTAACTGACAGATGAATGATCCTTGATTACATGATATCAATTTACATATGATTGCACAATTAATGTAGTTATCAATGTTAGGTTAGTTCAGTATATAATCAACAATGAGATACTTGTGTATACTAATCAAAAAGAATTTATGACAAACTATAGACATAGTGCTGTCATCGCTATGACATAAGACTATAGTAGTTGATAGTTGAATTGCCTACACTATTAATTCCTGAGAATTGATATGACTTTTTGGGTACTGTAGGTCTTCTATTTTTAATAGATTATAAAATAGGCTATCAACTTACGTAATAATTTAAGCAATTAGAACGTGTTGTTACTCGATAATAACTGCCATAATAACTAAAGTCTGTTACCAGTAATATTACATTACTTCCTTTGGTTGATTTGTGGTGCAGTAAATTAATTATAATACATTAATGTAGTTGAGAACTTAATATATGTTATATACTGTATATTTACTAATGCAGTCTTACTTGAGAGCATACATCAGTTTGTAGACAGGAAGCAATAATATAATCTTGAATTATAAACTTATAGACAGGGGTAATTAATTATATGCAGTGTTGCAACAATAAGTGAAAAAATACATTTGATCTTTAACGATCATAACGTGTTAATTGCCCATACAGGCCTATGCTTTACTTATTCAAATTTTGTTACCTTAATTACTCAATGCTCCATCGGTTTCTCAACTCAAATTCGTTATGTATTGATTCAAAACATCAATATTACTGGGTTAATGTGTTATCACTCCATTATACTGTAAATGTATGGAGATTGGTGATTTTTAATCATCACCCCATCGCACGTGTTTGCGCTAGTATTGTCGTCTCTACATGGATGAAGAAGGAGCGAGTGACATCATATATCATGAGATTTGACTTGGAGATGAAGCCGAATGATGATGGCTGCTCTTACTAGTCATAATTGTCTGTCAAAACAACAGCAGCAATCCTTTTCAGTGATTCACAGATGACGTAATTATACATTAAAATAAATTATTATTAAACAAAATGTAAACATGAATAATAACAATTACAACATATAACTATGCCTATGATATGCTAATAAAAAATGTAAACTTCTATTGCTTACTTATATGAATAAGAAAAAATAAAACAATGAAATAATTGGANAACATTTACAAATGATTACGTTTTTACATGTTTAGCAATATTGAGTAAATGTTCCTCAGCAGTATAAAGATTTATTTATGGCAATGTCAGTGTAACAGTGGACATTAATAATGAGATTGGTCCTCAGTTGCATATCTAATGTTTGTAAAAAACTAATAATAGTATTATGATTTTCAATATGCATTTGGGGGGATCAGAGGTCAATCTCCAACATAGGTAACTTGATAATTTTTGTAGAATACTATATGCACCCATACAGTTCACTAGTAGTTAGTAAAAATTAGAGTGAACTCCAGTGGAAAGTTATGATATAGAAAGGTAGCCTACTTGCATGAGTTCAAAACTAAGATGAGTCCCATGCAATTCACTAAATCATAAGGTCAGAATAATGCTGTCAACATAATACAATGCTGTGTGCAGTCATAAATGATAATCCAATAACTAGTGTGAAGCAATGTACTATTATAACAGTTTATTACTTGACCAAGAAACTAGTAAATAGTTTATAAAATAATATTGTATTGATAATATTTATCTATATTACAACACACACAATGATATTAATAAAAGAAAAAAGATCATTTAATTACAAGGATGAAAATAATTTCAGATAATTCAATCTCCATTTGAAGTAAAAGTTAAAATATATAAATCTTAAGAAAACGTAATATATCCTGGTTGTTTCTTCTTCTGATATATGTTAAATTATTAATGCTGACTTAAATTACTATATTCTGTTTGAACTTTCTTGCTATTAGCCATGCAATTGAATATATACTGTTGCACATTGAATAACATTCAATTTTAGTTTGAAGCCACATGTTTAACATTATCTTGCCTTGGTATATAATGGCCCAATGGGCTAACAACAATATTGTGTCATGCATAATGATTGCTAATGAAATCATGAGATTGTACTAGTAAACTTTTTTTTGTTTGTTACAAGAGTTGTAGACCATAAAATAACAAAATATTCAGGGCTTATGCTTGCGTGTAGAAAAATACAACAATCAAAAAATGATAACTAATGTACTTATGTACTAAAAGACTCTTGGTCTATAATGTTTGAAAGTTCGATGGCTGCATGACCTCTTAACCCTTACCAATCCTATGTCGGATCTTATCCGACATTGAAAAAGTTCAATTCCTATCCA
>PXIH01S0005994.1:7740-19579 GCA_003024985.2 Euperipatoides rowelli | reverse complement strand
AAAATTTAGAAATTCATAATAAAATTCAATATATCAAAGATTTTGAATTTAAATTCTCTATTAAAAAAAATCCTAATGTAAAATAAAATGAAAAATGTTCTTTCTTAATATTATGTTTAATTTATAGAAAATTTATTTTATTTAATAACTCTAATTATACAAATGAATCTTTCATATATCACTAATAACATGCTAATGCAAATTTACAGTATATTTTCCTATTTTGTTATAATAGATTTTTTTTTATTTAAGGGTATTTCTGTATAGATTTAAACTCGAGTTTAAGGCCTAATTCTGTTTTACCTGTAGCCTGGTATTTGACAGCCATTTTGCTTGCTGATAAAACCTATGGATTATTTAGTATTGTGCCCCCTGCCCTTGCCCAGGGATCAAACCTGTCCCTAGGATTATGTGTATAAGCATGTGGTGGCTTTGATTGTGACTGACAACATTCACACCTTGACTCTTTTATAACTTTCATAAAGGTAATTTTACATTACTAATTAGCCTACTTGTTTAAATTAAAATGAAGTTAAATTCCACAATATTTTTTTTAGTTATTAATAACTTTAACTTCAGTCTTTATAATAAAACAGTGTAAATCACCATTCATTTTTTAATATGTTTGGTGGGAGTCCATCATGATTTATGAGAGATGGGATGTTAACCTTGTTTAAGTCCTCTCAATTTGCTAAGTGATTCAGAACTAAAGGCTATATTTTTTAATAGAATTTATCCATTAATTGTTTTGTGATTGAAAAGCATTAAACTTTGAACCCCGTCATGAAGTAATTTTTAATTTTAGTTAACTAATACTTATTACAATATACAGTATATTTTGCTATACAATAAAGTTATAATTTAGTAAAACTTAATTAAGTTTATATTTACTATACATTGAAGTCACTCAATATTTCTAAGATTTTGGTTTCTCTTAACCGGTTTTTAAAATTACAAATTATGGCAAAAGAAAAAGTGTAAAATTTGATGATGTGGTAGAGGAAGGATTTCTGACTGATATTGATAGGGCATACTTTACTGCTCTTAAATCATGTGAAGGGTCTGAAGATGAAGCACCTACACAAATGGATCATAATAAATTTTCAACAGAAAAATTAAAGTTAGTGAAGCTTATTCCTTACTATTCTGTATTATTCTATAATTTTTGGATAAGTATAGAATAATACAGAAAGAGGGGAAATGACCGTTTGACTTATCAACAAAATAATTTTTGAAACTACAGGAAATTCCTGCCTAACTTATCAACAATGTTAACACCGCTGAACAATTTGCTACATAAAAATGTCAAGTGGTCCTGGAACACCACTACAAAACAAGCCTTCACACAAATCACGTAACTAGTCTCAACACCACCAGTACTGACACAATTTAATCCTGCACTACTCATAGTCGTAGCTTCGGATGCATCTCCAACTGCTTAGGGGCTATAATCTCCCAGACCACCCCAGAAAGACTTGAACAACCTATAGCCTTTGCTTCCCATACATTAACGCCCACAGAGAGAAATTGCTCTAAACTGGATCAGGAAGCTTTAGTGATCATAGTCGCTGTAAAATAGTTCCACTAATACATATTTGGCCGTAAATTCATATTATTGATGGACCACAACCTGCTGACATACATGTTTAATGCCAATAATCAGATCCCCATCATTGCAGCAGCCCACATACAAAGGTGGGATCTAACTTTATCAGCATACATCTATGCCATCAAATACTGTAAGTCTAAGCAAAATGCAAATGTGGATGCAATATCACACCAACCATGTATATCTTATTTGAACGTAATATAAAAATATATTTTCATAACACATTGATAAAACATCCATATGAGAAGCTTTTCATGAAACTGATAGCCTAAACATGAATATCATTAATATTAGACCACAAGCTCCAATCAAAAACAGAAATAACACTGCTATTTACATAAAATTGAATTTGTTTCTTTCTCTAATATATTGTACTGAACCTCTAATCTGCTCAGTTGAGCAGGGTTAATAAAAATAGTAAGATGTTATGTGTCATCAATCGGATTAAGAAACCCAATATTTATCTCATAATTACAATTTTTAAAACATTTATCTAGTTGGTTTAGCAATAATTTGTTTAACTCACTAAATCTAGTTACACAATCACCACAGAATAATGCATTAGTCTTAACATAAGCAATCTATTAATCTCAAATGCTATATAGTATTTTACTTCAAATGAATTGATATTGGAAGGTGGTATATAATTATATACTGCTACTATTCAAATCCACAGAATAGATCTTGCAAGATAAGAAGGTGTGATAATCGTAGCAACAGCTTCAACAACACCAAAGAAGGTATCTGCTATCCTGGACAATAATATCATATTTGACATAAATAGAGACACACCCTACATAAATTCTCTTTGGATTATTACAAATTCTATGGAATGCATTATAATCAAGTTATAAGCATCAGTATGAGTATTTGATATCCATATCCCCATTAATATCATAATACTTGGAAGATAAGTGATCGTAGTAGCTTCAAAATGATTAAATTTATTAATAATTGATATAATGTTAGTGAACATTATTGAAGGATACAAGTAGTGATTATTTAAAAATTTAACTCCAACAAATTATTATGAACAACTCCCTCTTACATCTAAGAGTACCAGCCTTTTTATGACTATTAAAAAAAGTAACATTGTTATTCAGATCAACAAAACTATACAAATTATTAACATACAAATCATTAGCATACAAGTTTTTAGTTGATAATTATAGCTAATTAGAATAAATTATGGAACTATCAGATTTACATCTAAGTAATTAGCAAGAATAAAAGTATCATTATTCTTTTATCATCAATATTTCCCATATCATTAAATTTTATATTTCTTATAGAATTATTCATATGGTCCCCAAAGTGAATGATATTTTTATCAATTTGACTTAATTCATCTTTACTTTCTGAGGATAATTTTCTTTGATCAAGAATACTTTTTTTTTAATAAAAGACTTTATAAAAATATTAGAATTCCACAAAATAATATTCTGTAGACACAAACTCTGCAAAAAGGTTATTAATCTTAATATAAAAATAAGATAGTTTCTTAATTACCTTTTTTTACTCTTTTAATTAAAGTAAATCTAGTATAGGACATAAACCTTTATTCTTTAATTATAAATAGATATTGTTTGCAGAACTTTGTATAGTTGTGTTGATCTGAATTACAATGACGCTATGGTTACTAATGTAAAAAGGCTGGTACTCTTAGATGTATGAGGGAATTGTTCATGATAATTTAAATGTAATTAAATTTTTAAATAATCACTACTTCTACCCTTCAATAATGTTCATTAACATTAGATAAATTAGTAATAAATTTAATAATTTTGAAGCTACTATGATCACTTATCTTCCAAGTATTATGATATTAATGGAACCATGGATATCAAATATTCATAAAGATACCGTACTTATAACTTGATTATAAATCATTCCATAGAATTTGTAATAATCCTAAGAAAATTCATGGAGGACGTGTCTCTATTTATTCCAAAATGAAATTATTGTCCAGGATCTAAGATACCCTCTTTAGAAGTTGTTGAAGCTGTCACTATGATTATCACACCTTTTTATCTTCCAAGATCTATTCTGTGGATTTGATTAGTAGCATTGAATATATCACCTTCCGATATCAATTTATTTGAAGTAAAAAAAATATAATTTGGGATTGATAGATTGATTTCTGTTAATTCTAATGCATCCATTTTTCTGTGTGGTGTCTTTAATTAAACCAATGTATCATTTGTGTCTAGATTTAGTGAGTGTAAACTAATTATTTCTAAACCTATTAGGGGTGATAATGTACAAGATAAATGTTTTACAAAGTGTAATTATGAGATAAATATTGGGTTTCTAACTCCGATTGATGACTCTTATCATCTTACTATTTTTATTAACCTTGCTCAATATGAGCAGATTAGAAGTTTAGTACAATATAGACATATTAGAGAAAGATATCTAACTTTATGTCAATGGGTATTGGGCAGTGTTATTTCGGTTTTTATTGGAGTTTATAGTCTAATATTAATGATATACATGTTAAGGCTAATCTGATTCATCAAAAGTTTCTCATATGGATGTTTTATCAATGTGTGATGAAAAAATATTTTTAGATCAAATAAGATTTCCTCAATACTATCAAAATCAGCCTTTGCTAAATATTGTGCATACATAGATTTGACGTTACCTTCTAGTTTTGTTGCAAAATTCTTTTGGATAAGTCAAATGGCAACTTGGCCTCTTTCTGTAGGCCTATTATTCTATCAAAAAGTTATAGAATAATACAGAAAAGGAAGGATTAAGTGCCACTAATTTTAATTTTTCTGATGAAAAATTATTATGTTCCCTTTGTGTAGGTGCTTCATTTTCAGACCCTTCTGTGATTCAAGAGCAGTAAAGTATGCCTTATCAATATCAGTCAAAAGTTAACTAAATACACATGCTTTCAATACCAGCAATCTATCTATAAACATTAATGAATGCTTGTTAGACCTTGCTTTATTATCGTAACTTAAAGGATTCAGATCATTAGTTGAGGAAACTTTGTTTTTATATTTTTATTTACTCTAGTAAAAACATAGATTCATTATTTTCCAACACAGGTGTAAGGTCAATAAATTACATCATCATTAACCACATTAATTTGAACTACTTGTTTAGAAGTGGGAGGAAAATAGAGTTTAGAATAGTAATAGTAGTATTTCCATTCACTAACAAATCATATGATTGCTGACCACATGAGGCTATTATGCTTCACAATAAAATGGAGTAATTCTTCAGAAATGTCAACAACTTTTTTATTAAGCAATTTAAACATATCTAAACACATTTTAACATTATCATTAATATTATTCAAAGCATTATTTCTATGCTGTGATAAATTAACATCACTAATATAATTTAAAAAAAAATCATGTGTAAATGGATATCACAATTATGATTGATACAATTTTTATAGGAATCAAGAAATGGTCCACCATGAAAGCAATTTGCCAGATCCTGATAATGAAGGCACAAAAAATTGAGATTTCACAAAATAGATTTTTTCAGAAATGATTTCACAATCATCATGATTATTAAAGAAATAACCATTAAGAGCAAGAAAATTAAAAAAAGTATTAACATGATTAGCTTTTAAAATAGTGTTGTCACAATGTGAAAAAGTCATAAACTTAGTTAATGACATCAGCTTAAATTTACATGAAAGCATTACATCATTATGAACAACTCAGATAGTGATTCCGATTCAACACTCTTGCGTTCAAATATGTTACAAGTAGAGTTATAACATATTTGAATGCAATAGCTACATCCACTCGTTAAACCCAAGGCCCATATTTCTTAATATTGAATAGAACATGGTTAGAACTTCATCCTAGAAAAATTGGAGGGGAGGGGGGTGGGAGGAAATAAAAATTGTCTCAAGGTGGCCATGAGGTAATCTTGAGTTCAACTCAGGTAACAACAATTATAAAAAAAAAATCCTAATACAGGCCTAATAAAAATGTCAATATCATTTAATATTTTTTTCTTCGATTTTTAAATGAAAATAGATAGGAAATTATTTACTTCAAAGAATATGTTTTTGCCTGTATAATTTTAAGTAAATTACAGTTGCTATAAGCAAGGAAATGAGTTATATAAATTTCTTTTAATATTTTACATTATATTTTAGAAAGAAAAAAAATTACATAAAAAATAATAAGAGCTTATAAAAGAAAATACTTTAAAAGAAAAAAAAATTAAGCATATTAAAAGCCATTAAATCCTATCTACATTTTCATTCTTTTGATGTTATAGTTTAAAATTTTTAAAGGGTAAAAGATCATTGCAGATAAAATAATTTAGAATATAAATTTTATATAGACTATATTATATCAGCTAATCTTTCTATTTCGTATCTAGAAAAATTATAATTAAAAACATATCTTTCATGTTATCTCTATCAAAATTAGTTTTTCATTTTATGCATTTTTGGAATTATTTATATTTATTTATTTATTTGACAACAGAGAATGCTACATACCCTCAGCCTTATATACATTAATAGATTACAGTCTCACTACTAAGCTATTATTATATGAATGGGATAGTATAACTATTTCAAAACTTACTAGAATGCAATTTGGGTACATACACATGACCATTTTAGGCATTTTTTAGCCTAGTTTTAAATTCTTATTCAATCTGTACTTGGATATGAAAATTAAATGTGGTTCATTCATTCTTCAAATGTTATAATGTTAATTATGCAAATGTACTGTGCTTAAACAATTTGTATAAATAATAAGACTACCTTTGGTTAAACAAATAAATATTGACTGTACTGTTTATTTACATAAAAATTTACAACATTGGAGTAGATGAGCCTTACTAACAAATTTTCATTTTTGTTAATATAAATACTAAAATACAAAAAATTTAGTGCACTATTAACAATAATATATTTTATAAGAATATTTCGGATGCAGTTAATTACTATCATTGCAAAAGTGACTTAGGCTGTAAAAGAATTTCATTCGCTCTGTAGATTTCTCTAATTCATATTATTCAACTAGAACTATTTGCATCTCACTTTGTTACTGCATGCATTTGAGAATTTACTCGTTGAAAAAAAAACAGAGATGCTACAATTTTTATTCCGTTGATGCAATCATTTTCATATGAACTGGTTTTGTCACTGCGATAATAATACTTGATATAACTTTATTTATTATTAATTGGTGTTAAGGTGTCATTGATTACCATGTTTGCAGAGTTTAGTATTATTGATAACATAAGTAACCATGCAACATCAAACTTAATGCACTTAAGACTCAGAACCATTGATGTTCTTATGGACTTAGGACAATAGTAATAATATACAGTAAAATTAATATTCAGTAAGAATGTATGATGTCATACACAGGAAGATGCATATTTCAAATTTTTGTTTATTAAACATTCATTTTAATGTTCAAAGCTATCAGGGATTTGTTTAATATTTTGCCATAAATATATATGCCACAATTACAGGTTAACATTATTGTAACCTAAGTGCTGCTAGTGGTGGAACTTCCATTGTGGCATCAAAAATTACTGCAAGGGGTTAGGGCCAGTGTAAAATGTAAATTTTCTCCCAACATAGAATGTATGAAATTTTTTAATTTCCTACCTTTGTCAGTGAATGTGAAGCAAAACTTATTGGTCTTTTACTGCCATCTGGTGAACAGTGTGATAAAACAACTCCTAGACCCCATGGCAAAGCATCAGTGACCACAATAATAGGAAGTGATAGTGTATTAGCATGTTAATGGAAGCAATTACTTTTTTTTACTAAATTGAATTTTTCAGCAGCTTGTGTGTTCTAATTCCAAGATCAGGGATGAATTAATGATAATATCTTGTAGCAGACTTGAGGAGGGAAAAATAAATAAATAGCAATATAATTATTAATTAGGAATATCTTCACTAGAGGCCCAACAATAGATCTAGTTGCCATGATACAATATAACTAATATATACTTAATGGATAAAAAACAAACTGCAAATCATCTCCACATCAAGAAGACAAATATATTTCTCCTTTTCTAAAATTACATCCAACAATCTTCCTCTCAACCCACTCTAGTAAAGAGAATATAGGATTCCACTCCAATACTGTGAGAATTATAAAGTATCATATACTCATATACCTCTTTTATGTTTATAGTTGGAAACTTGTACAGCATGATAATTATTCTACTTCAAAACCCGGACCAGGAGTTACCCGGACCTCCAAGGATTTCATCAATGTTATCTGGATCTTCCTCCTTATCTCCGGAGCTCCGGTAAGGCCTTGAACNAGTTTNATCTTNNTTAACTGTCATCCTTCCTGGCTACCTACATNCNGTCNCCTCTNGCAATAAAGNTTNATATTTCTAAACTATATCTTTATATTTGTTTCACTAACCCATTATCTTTCAGCTGCTTCCCTCTCCCCTCTTTAAATTTATAGGGTTCGGCCCCCTTCCACTTTGACCACTCTACCCCAATATCATATACAAATTATAGTTACATTCTTTATTCCAAACCTGAACCCTATAATCTGACTAGTACAATGAATGATCTTTATTGATCAATGTTCATATGTTCAGGTGCCATGATAAGTCCTATTATTTTTGCTGATGAAGGATGGATACCATGAGCATCAATAATATGTCCAAAGTAATCAAAGTTTAGTTTTATCCCTGATTTTTGTTAAAGCTTTGTGTGCTTTTTTAATATGGTAATTTTAATTTTTACTGATGATGAGTCGGTCATTTAGATAACAGAGAATGTTAGGAATTCCAGACAACAATTTGTTAATGATCTATTGAAAAATGGCAGGAGCTTATACTTTAAAGTCCCTTGTGTGTATTAATTGTCCATAGTTCTTCAATTGTTTAGCTTTAAAATTATTATTAAATTTTGCTTTAACGTTACAGAGTTTTGGAACATTTTACGAGCAAATAACCCTTTCAGGCTTTTGAACTTTATAATCTAAGAAAATAGTATATCATCACTTTTGTAGAGACCTGGCACTCTCTTCCTATAAACAGTTTATTTTAAATTATTTCTCTATACAATCTAAAGAATCTAAGGTCACAGGCCGACCATCTGGGGAATTGTGGTAATTATTAAAAATATATTAAAGGGGAAAATTACTAATATTCTCATAACTAAGTATAGGATTAGATTTGTCTTAAATTCTAAAATTACTTTGAAAAAAAATAATGTGATTTGTATTGTCAATTCCCCTCCTAAATCGGATATAGTAGAGTTGATACAAGAGATAGAGAATGATCTGTATAAATTTAGTGGTGGTTTTTTTTTCAGTTTTTTTTTAATGGATTTTAATGCCAGATTAGCATTACTGGATAATGAAGATAATGATATTAACTTTTTTTCAGGTGGTCATTTCAACAGCTTCATGGAGTTAAACTCACTTGTTGTTTTAAATGTATGTGCACACAGTGTTGTAGTGGTATGATGACTTTTCTTAACTTTCAAGGAGTATGTCTTATTGATTTGGCTCTTGTCTCTTATGAATTATATACACACTCAGTGGATTTAGAAGTGCTGCAATATTCAATTTCTGACCACTTTCCAATCAAAGTTAAGAAAGATATTCCTAATGTGATTGTATTATTGTCATGGTCCAAAGGAAATCAACCAAAGTTTTCTAGACTAGTATATGATAATATTTCTAATGTAAACATCCCTAACACAACTGTTGAATTTTATGACTTTATGATAGAAGCTCTATTTACAGTTGATTTATTCTAGGAAGAAAATTGATAAAGATACTAAATCTCAGCCTTGTGATTATTTGAAATGTAGACACACAACAATGTCTATAAATAGAAATTACATAAATATTGCCTTACCTTGAGGAATTCAGAAAGCGATAATTATCTGTAAGAGAAAAGTAAATATAAAAAGATATGTCATATGAGTACAAAGGATTATCTAAATAAATTGACCAATACATTAATCTCAACAGATCCTTCTTTATTTTGGAAAATAAACATAAAATTAAGATATAATGATAATTTTGGAAAAGCTATTACTTATGAAACATGGTTTGTTTTTTTACAATGAGAGATTTATGGATAGCAATCTAATATGCAAAATTACATTAGGTAGGACTTAAACTTATGCTTGGATGCACTCATCTCATTGATGGAACTTGAGATAGCTATTGCAGTATTGGGAAATAATAAGGCTGTAGACATTGACATACTTCATAATGAATATAACAAATTTACCTCAGCAAGATACAGAGAAAGTCTTTTTCATTTGATTAATAAAAAATTGTTGATGCTACTATTCCTTCTAATTTGGCTAAAATACATATTTACCCATTTATAAAACGGTGACTCAAAACTCCTCTAACTATAGACCATTAGTCTATTACCTGTCATGACAAATATTTTATCCAATATTTTATATTGAAGATTAGAGGTAGGGAAAATAGGGTGTGAGTTTATTTAAGAGGCCTGGGTGGAATTTAAAAATTCTTACTCAACTATATTCACACTATTTACTTTGATTCATACTAAGTTGGCTAGAAGAGAGGATGTTTATACTCTCTAAGTATTCCAGGATGTCTCACATTCTATTCTTTGGAAAACTCTAAAGAATTTGGGCAATTCTAATTTATTTATCAATTTTCTACATAATTCTTATTCAGTAGCACATACTTCTATTGTGAGAGGTGATGATGATACAGCCCCAATACAGATACAGAGAGGGGTGCTGCAGGGGGATTCGCTAAGCCCTCTTGTCTTTAATTTATTTCTTAATGGCTTATCGAAAATACTAGATTATTTGGAAATTGGTTCTATTGCTTTGAGTGATCTTGGAGTCCATTGCCTGTGTTACACAGATGATATATTGCTGGCATACTCTATCAACTTGCAGAGGAAAATTAGGTTGGTGAGAACTTTTTTCGTAGAGCGTAATTTAAAAATAAATATGAAGAAATCAAGAATTAAGATATTTAAAAATGGCAATAAGTATAATGGAAAATATGCTTTCTACTGGGACAATACAGCTAAATCATTTATAATAAATAATACTTATACTTATCTTGGGATACCTGTTTCTATGCGAGGCTAAAATGTTTTATACAAGTAAAGCTAAAAAGGCTTTAAATCAATTGTGGCCCACTTTTACCAAGATTAAAATGGGTAAGTTTGATGTATATATGTGTTTATTTAAAACAATTATTTTCTTAATATTTACTTATGCTAGCCCCATCTGGGCTTTTCTATAAGCTATCAACAAATTATAATTTTTTAAACTTTTTTTTTAAAAAATTGTTTCATCTACCTTGATATGCTCCAGACTATTATATCCATTGAGAATTGGATATTCTGGACTTTTCTATTCTCAAGATACAATTATGGTCAAAATTAAGATACCTTTTATTTTATCCACAGATTATGGTAATTTTATGCAAGCTGATCTTGCAAGAGCTAAAGACTCTATGGCTAATAAATCTCTATAAATTTATTCACTCTATATAACCTCAACAATATTTAAGTATATATTCTTTAATGAGTGTTACCCAACTGCATTTTCAATTGAAGATAATGAAAGATATGTGGGTCAAGTGCACTGGGAATTGTTTTCAATTATAGGTAAGTTATGCAACTCCAAGGAGGTTGAGAATTTTGGTTATTTAATAATAATTGGTTGATCAATTTATGAATTTAATAAAAAAAAATATTTTGTCAAACACGAACTAGAAAGAATGAGAATATTAATGTTTAATAATTATAGTGTTTATTATATACTAGAAAAATTTGATAAGAATAAATTATATTAAGGATAGATTAATAGTCAGGGAAAGAGAATAATGTCATAATGGTGTTCTTTTTTTTTTTTTGGTTAGTCAGTGCTAACCTGTATATGGATTTATATTTTATGTATTCATGTTAGCTCTCTTGTTTGTCTATTAAAAATTTGATATGAATAATATATATTTATTGATTAAAGATATATTAATATAGACAGAAAGAGATTATTATACTTATTAGTAGGGATTGGCATTTATAGCATTTTAAAAATGGTTTAAAAGCAATTTCTAACTAAAAAATAACATTTCATAGCATTTTCTTTTAAAAAATACCCTTTAAAAAATTGACGTTGTTTCATAATTTGAATGAAAATAGTTTATGGGAAGCTCATATTCTGATACTACACCTTTGTTGTTATTTGTTTATATCATACAAAATGTTTTACAAAAATATTAGTTGTTTCTAAATA
>PXIH01S0005988.1:12341-25667 GCA_003024985.2 Euperipatoides rowelli | reverse complement strand
AATAGTCTGATAATCTAATTTAGTCTAAATATCTTAAATAACCTTCCATTAGCTCCATTTCCAAAATATAAAATTTTAAGAATTCAAAATTTTTACGTACAATTTTCAACATAGACTACCTTTCAGTGTATAATCTAAACTACAGTCATTTATATTATCAAAAGTCACTATAAAGGTTCATATAAATATTTAATATTTGGCTCATGAAGTTATAACTTTTCAAAAGTAAAATTTTTTTTAAAATGTATTCAGTCATTCAATATCAATACTCAATAAGCCTGTTCCGACATTGTGGTCCAGTCAGTAGCGATGCTGACTGAGTTCGTATCGAACACATATGCTGGGAAAGTAGCACAGGTTCATGTCCCAGCTGAGCTGGTTATGGAATGGTTTTTTCGCCTGGCTACTCCACCTTGCCTTGAGTTTTTTAACCAAGTACGCCGGCGTGGAAAAGGAACCTGGTGTCTTTAGTTACTCTCTAATAATCTCTTGTATATTTAATCTTATATCTTAATTGGCATATGATAGTGTTCCGAAGCCGGTAACAGCGACATCTAACAAGCTTATTCAAAACATTTGTTTTATGGGCTTAAAAGATCGGCGCGGGAACTAATTTTAGTAACTTAAAGTGGTGTTTTCTCTTACATAAAAAGGGCTTAAACAAAAAAAAATGGTTGATGTTCATGTAATAGGCTTATTGGCTAATTATAATTAACTTAATTAAAAATGTATTTACTGTGAATCATGGGTATTTTATTTTTTTAAAAAAAATACTCAATAGGCGTAGAGCAGGCCCAATATTCTAAATCTTTAACTGAATAATTAATTATTTTTTTATAAGATATGAGTTTTCCTCTTTATCCAGTTTATATTCAAATTCATGATGTAATTTGTAATTATTGATTATGCTATGGCATATCGAATATGTCACTGTTATAAAAATGTGACACTGTACAACAAGGGTTCCCAACCTTTAGGTACCCCAGAGCACATTCTAAAATACCGGTAGGGTGGTGGGCACCATCTATTTTGATAATTTTGATGCAATTTCCATAAACTATTTCCGGAATGACGAAAATAAATGTGCTGACGTTAAAAACGTGGTAAATTGACGATTATATAACATGCTTATTAGTGTCTCGTCTCATCTCAATTCGTCCGTCTGCTTGCATTGCACTCAAGTTAGCGTCAACTTGGCACAAAAGGT
Organism: Euperipatoides rowelli; assembly: GCA_003024985.2. NCBI lineage: Eukaryota > Metazoa > Onychophora > Udeonychophora > Euonychophora > Peripatopsidae > Euperipatoides > Euperipatoides rowelli. Next base: position 24,460 of record PXIH01S0005988.1, on the reverse strand, counting down.
GGAATACATGAAAACAACTGCTAAAATTGGTTGCCTAACCACTCACAATCTAAATCAATGGGATCTGGGCGCTTCCAAGTTAACACGGACAAGCTTCCATTTCGTGGTCGCGGACACACAAATTGTTTGACAGGCACCGTGGTGCCTGCGGACATAGGGTTGGGTATCCCACTGTACAATAATGTATATACAGTAACATTAAATGAGATGAGTTAACCTTTATCATCAAAATTAGGGTTTTTTTTTTTTTTTCATTTGGTTTTTCTTGGCAATCTAGTTTTTTTTAACATATATGAACTTCTTACCCAGTTATTTAAAGTGGTTTATCAATGATTTTTTTTAATTGATTTATGTTTAGTTTCACCTAAAAATATTTGTTTAATCAATCAATTTGGAAAATTTAAACTGAAACATATAAAAATTTGCAANCTAAAAATATTTGTTTAATCAATCAATTTGGAAAATTTAAACTGAAACATATAAAAATTTGCAAGTTTCTACGTTGTTTACAAAAAATAAAACCTTATTGCCGACGTTAAATTGACATAGCCAAAGGATAAAATCTTGCTGGCTTTGGGGCTGGAGGAAATGCATATCTGGGATCCAGANNCTAGTCATGACTTCATTACGTTATTGTTTACAAAAATAGTCAACAAAAGTATTATTATATTTTTTAATGCAAATAAAAACTGTTAAAGTTTTATTTTCAGCCTGCTGATGTTTGTTTAGAATTGTCTTTATAAAAACCACCGACTGCAAATAAAAAAAATAAAAAAAAGAAGTTTTGCATCACTGATCTACATTCTGATTGGTCTGTGAAGGAAACGGCCCCTATTCTGGTCTGACAACCAGTCAACCACTATTACTGGAATCACTGATCTACATTCTGATTGGTCTGTGAAGGAAACGGCCCCTATTCTGGTCTGACAACCAGTCAACCACTATTACTGTTACTGGAATCCGTGCAAGATTTTTCTGCCAAAACACGTCATAAGTAGATTTGATAATTTGATACATATTGGCATAAAATTCAAAATTTGATGTATTTATGGACCGAATATAACAAATTGATTAATTAAACAACAATTTTTATACAAAAATACATAAATCAATGAAGTTGAAATAGGCATTGATAAACCACTTTAAAAATAAATTATCATTTTTAATTTACCAAAAAATGCATAATTCAATTTTTCCATACTTTTATACATTCATTTTCTCAACTTTGTTTCTTTGTTCATTTTTACAATAACAACGGCTAAAAACCAAGTACAGTTTTCGAATTCAAATTGTAAGAGGGCATCAAGTATATTGCATTGGGGTATTAAAACATATTGCAGAAGTTCAATACAATCAATTCTACCATTCAATAAATTGTATAATTGGTTTAAAAAAAGCAATAGATCTCCTATATTCAAGGATAGTATTCTAAATAAGTTACATAGTTCTCGGTATAAAAGTCTAATACCGGTAGTATTAATTCTAAGTTTACAAAATAAGTATAAAAGAAAAAGATATAGGATACGCTCCAATTACCACCTATATATCAGACATAGTACATCTTTGTAGAAGAGAACAATATTAAAGATTTGGTCTGACAAGCTTAGAGAAGAATTATCAATTTATAATTATATAATAACAAATTCTCTTGATGAAACTAAGTATTTAGCGGCTTTGAGGGTGATACAGTCAATACAACTAGACCAACTAAGATTGCTTGTAAAAAGAAGACCTAAATCCTTGATACAAGAAACATCTAATAAAAAGTTATTATTCAGAGAATGGTCAAAATTTATTATCATAGACCATGTATTGCACCAATCACTAAATTCAATTAAACTATTCTGCAAATGTAACTGATCAGGCAAATTCAGAATCTTTGAAAAAATTCTACAGTCATCCGCAAACATTAAAATTCTATCACCAATAGCATCTGGAAAGTCATTCATAAACAAGATAAAAAGTAGGGGTCCTAAAATATAACCCTGAATAACTCCAGAAGGGATGCTGCAATAAGAAGAATAAGTATCTCTAATCCTAACCCTCTGCACACAATTTCTTAAATAACTAATTTCAATATTTATAGAAGAAATATTCTATTTTAAATTATCTAATAACTGATCATGTCTGACTCTGCTGAACGCCTTTCCAAAATCAATGTACTGTAAATCACATCAATGTGAAATCCTTTAGATGTTGAATCAGTTAAATAATTTAGTAAAAGCTGATAAATTAGTTAAAGTCGATCTCTACTTTACAAAACCATGTTGATAGGGTGACAAACTGGCTTCAATTAGAGCATATAATTTATTCTTAAAAACAAAGTCAATGAACTTAGATAGCACACGTAAAGTAGATATTGGTCTATATTCATCAATTAAATATCTGGAGCCTTTTTTATAAATAGGAATAATAATAATAATAGATGATCTAAGGCATCTAGCAAAAATGGCAGTTGTAAAAGAAAGATTAATCAAATAAGGTGGAGTGGGTTAAGTGTAACCACATTTTAGCATAGTTCAACTTTAAACTTAATTCTCCACATTAATTACTAAAATACATGGAGACTTGAAATTTGGCCCAGATGATGCCTAGTCTGTTCTGAACTTTCTAGATTGTTTACATTTTTGTATGTTAATTAATTTTTTTTATATAACACTTTTTGTAACATGAAGTCATGCGGTTACACTTGCTCCAGCCTTCGGGGTAAGTGTAACGCCCGGCCTACAATTCATCTTTAAAAAACATACAGTAAAATGTTTTTCATTAAAAACACATAAATACAACTCATTCAGTTAAGCCTGAAGAAAACATGAAAACTATATTAGATGCAAGCTAGGCAATCAAAGTAGAAAATAAAACAAAAATATAAGCAGAAAATTAGCTAATTAGCAGTTTAAAGCAGTGGGGGGTAAGTGTAACCATTGAGGTTACACTTGCCCCACCCTCTGTGGTTACACTTACCCCACATGTAAAAATGAAGGGGGAAAGTGTAAACACAGATGATTACAAAAACAGGTTGTTGCAGGAGAAAAATTAACTCCATGGCTGAAATCTACTCGCAAAACATAGTTATGAAAAAAAAAATTGTTACTTTACAAGCAATAGAATAGGAACTATAGGGTTCTAAAATATGACCACGTCACTATCACAAGAGGCCAAAATGTAAGCTTTTTTTTAAACTTGAAAATTTTTTTTTGCCAATTTCAACTAAAAAACTTGAAAAAGTACATGGAAAAACATATCAGTAACATTTAAGGTTGAAAAGAGTTAGGCTATTATTTATTGATAAGCTGGAGTTACACTTGCCCCGTGGTTACACTTACCCCACTTTACCTTATGCCAAAATATCATAATAAATGAAGATATTGCCTTTACAGTCATTGGATAAGTTAATTAAGGTGATTAATAGTAAGTAGTACATCATTACCATTTGCAACAAAATAAGTCATTCAAGGAACCAGTATAATCACCAAGATCAAAAGCAATATAAAATTATTCATTAGAGCAGTAGTTTTTGATAAAGCTAGTCTGAAAATACTCTGCAATATTAAAATCTTCAACAATCTCATCATCCCCAATCTTCATTACACAAGGTATTGAGCGGTTAGAAGTCTACCTCGAGGACATAATGAACTTCCACAAAGAGTATTGATCATGACCATCATTCCTATTACATGTTGTCAATTATTGTTCAAAATAGTTTTTCTTGGCAATTCTAAGATATTTCGAAAAATAGGAATGGGTTTCCTTAAATAAAGTGTAGGCACATTCTGATCTTTCAGAAATATAAACACAATGAGCTAACTTTTTAAAACATAATATTCTTTCTAAATTTAGGATTGAATCAGGGAAATAATTTAGTATTATTATTATTGATAGAAATTTTAGGAGTATACCTCCTAATATAAAAAGATATATCAGGACTAAAATCATTCATTTCAGAGAACCACTCAATTGATTTCAGAGCAGCTCCAAGCTCAACCAAATTAGTTTTTCTTTAAATAATTAAAAATTTTTAAATTACCATCTCTGGATTCATTCATAAATTGATCAGAGTTAAACTGAAAAGCCACTGACCCATGATATGAACTAAATATATTTATGGCTGGATAGGAGTCAACATCAAAATCAGTAAACAAAAGATCAAGATAGTTAGATTTTCTAGTAGGAAATAATAATTTTTGTGATAATCCAAAAGATAATAAAACATTAAGAAAATATAATGTATGTTTATCACCAATCCCATCAAAATTAATATCGTACAAAGGGAGGGTTAAAATCACCAACAAGAATGATTTTACAAATTAAATCGTGGTCAGACAATATATTAGAAATCTCAGACTGCAGTAGTCTATAGGCCTAACACTTGTGATAACATGAGGTGCTAAGTATACAATAAGCCTAAATCTATATTATGATAATTATATATCAATAGAAATAAGTTCTAAACATTTTGATACATAGAATAAACTAGTATAGCTAAGCCACCCCATTTAAATTATCTATCTCTCCTGAAAACACTAAAATTTCCAGCAAAATGAGAATCAGTAATATCTGTGTAAGCGTGTTTCAGTAATTAAATATATCGAGTAATAGTCAAGTAATAAGGCTTCAAGAAAGTTATTAATGTCTTTCAACACACTGCTGGCATTTTGATAATATGCAAGAAAAGAAAATGAATTGGGTTTATTTAAACTTAGGGCTGAACATATAACTTTTACTATATGTATCCAAACTTTGTAGTTGCTATTTATCAGTGAGATCCGAAATAGGGATCTCAAGTAAGCTCCCATAAGAAACAGGATTCACACGAGAAATCAACTGAGAATCGGAATTAATATCAGATATAAAATCACTAGTATGATGTATTCGTTGAATGGTATCAGAAAGTCTATTATATCTATAAAGATTATAATGAATTTTTACTGTACTAAGATAAAAGTTTAATTTTTTTATTAGACCCATTAAAATCGGCTTTAAGTTTATTTTGAGCAAGTAATAAATTTCTGGATGAATGTTGTCTGATAGTAACTGGAGATCCCTTTAATTTATAAGATTGTTTACTGATATGATTTCTATATTCTTTAGAATCGAATTTGACTATGATTGGTCTTATATGACCAGGGACATATTTACCTAATCTATAAAAGTTTCATATATTATTTTAAGGTCAAAACGATCAAATGAACCAATTGCAATGGTAATATCATTGATAACTGCACCATTTAAATCACCCTTAACACCAAATAAGAGGGTACTAGCGAATAAGCACGTTACCCGGGCATCCTACTTTTTTTTTTTTTGTTTAAGCCCATTCCACAGGAATCAACCTTTTTTTTGTTTAAGCTCTTTTTGTTTAAGCCCGTTCCACGGGCATCAACCATTTTTTTTTTGTTTAAGCCCTTTTTGTTTAAACCTGTTCCACGGGCATCAACCATTTTTTTTTTTGTTTAAGCCCGTTCCACGGGCATCAACCATTTTTTTTTTGTTTAAGCCCTTTTTGTTTAAACCTGTTCCACGGGCATCAATCATTTTTTTTTTGTTTAAGCCCTTTTTGGTTAGCCCCTTTCACGGGCATCAACCATTTTTTTGTTTAAGCTTATCCCACGGGTATCAACCATTTTTTTTGTTTAAGCCTGTTCCATGAGCATCAACCATTTTTTTGTTTAAGCCCTTTTTGTTTAAGCACGTTCCACAGGCATCCAACATTTTTTTGTTTAAGCCCTTTTTGTTTAAGTCCGTTCCACGGGCATCAAACATTTTTTTTTTGTTTAAGCCCGTTACACGGGCATCAAAGATTTTTTTTTTATCTGAGAGAAAAGACTGCTTAAAGTTTCTAAAAATAGTTCCCACGCTGAGCGTAGATGGCACTGTTACTGGTGGCTTTGGAACACGATCATATTCCAATTAGGGTTATAGATTAGTTTCTCTATTAGCTATCTCTATCTTTGCCAACTGATCATCCAGCTACAAAATATATTCTTGAAATTTAACTGCCACCGACGATATCTGTCTACCATTCAAAGCAATATTTTTGAGCATTATCGTTAACTTTAAATGATATTTCCTCAAGTCTGGCCATAATAGTATTCTGTGTTTCTAATATTTTCTGCTGCTGTGAGCCAATCATGTCAACCTTTTCAGAAAAGCATTCGATCAAACCCATTCTGTGGACAATAAGATTAAAAATTTCCTGTGTTAATTGGACAGTTGATGGCCCAGATTCAACTCGATGTCACCAGAAAATAATAAAATAAATAATATAAAATTAAATGACACAAATGAAAATATTGCATAATTTGTAGAAAAATGTTTAATTCTGATCACATCAACACAACAAAAACCCCTTCTCCTATAATATCCTATGATCAAAGGCAAAAGTATCATTACAACAGTGTAAATTTAATGCCATAGGGGTACACAATTTTGAATCTCTGTCATTGATCACAAGGTCTGGAAAATGAGGGTGCAAAACAAATAAAGATATGGAGAACAAGATCAAAAGAAGGGATCCATTCATGAATAAAATTAAAGTTGTACAAAAGTCAAAACAATTTAGATCAAACAATCTTTTAACTGTCATGACAATATGACAAAATCTCAATCACGTGTATAGGCCCAAAGAAATGAAGATAGAAAATCAACGTTATATCAATCACGGTATTATAAATGAATCCAATAAAAATAAATCACAGTTAATAACATCCACCAAGGAGTCAAATAAGGAGAAATATGTATTAAATAAGGAATTAGAAAAGAGTATCCATGTTTGAAATAAAACAGTACAACAATTGAAAGATTCAGCATACAAAAAATAAAAAGCTGTACTCAAATTATAATGTGTGGTAAAACTATCTGAATTGAATCACAGTAATCCAGACATTTCATCACATATCCTTGAACCGGCAAAGATGTGATTCCTGGCACAAAATTTGAAATATTGTTCCATGATTGTCATGAGGAATCGGTTCTGATGAATATTGAATAAGTTCAACTTTTGATAACATAGTTGATGTATTTTGCTCTTCTTCTAAACTTACACCCAAAGAATTATATTCACTACCAGACAAATGGTCTTCATATTCTGAATTATCTTCACTAAAAAATTCCTAATTATCATCAGCAGAAGATTTAGAAGAGTTGAGTAATTGCTCGATTTGTGAGTCTGTCAGCCTCTGTGTTATTTCTTGTTTACCGAGATAAAATTATTCGCACAATACAAGAGATCCACACCACCCAATGTCTCGGAGAGAAATGAATGAATGTATTTGCATTTACCCACAAAATGCTATATTTGCTCCCTCATATGGGAGAATCGGGCAATATTTCAGCTGATGCAATCATCTGAGGCAATCAACATTGGATAAAATTGCATTGGGTTAAATTTGACCCAAAGACCTTCAATGTAAAAAAAAATTTCACCACTTTGTTTAAAAAAATATTTATTTAATTTGAGCCATTTCTAGCTTAAATTCATAAAATATAAAAAGTCAATAAGACTCAATAAAAATGTTTGATTTTGGGTCAAAATTGACCCAAGGAATGTTTAAAGGTTAAACATATAATATAATCAATCATTATTAACTAAATAACCAAGAACAGAAAATAAATAAGAAAAAAACCTAACATTAATCTTATATAATATCAGTATACCATAATTGATAGAATACCGTATTGTTCAGAATGAACATATCTTTCATATGAACTGTATATACTCTGTAAAAAATGGATAATTTTTAATCTTATATATTCCATATAAAAATATATGGCATATAAATACTGTATGAGTGAATAAATTTGTATAGGATACAGTATACATCATCAGCAAAAAACTAACACTATTAGATGGGCATGCTTCTCCCTAAGTTCTATTTTTTGGGGAATTTGTTCCACCCAGATCCAGCAAACATATTCTATTGCATCTTCCCATCTAATATTAGATCGTCTTGGTGTTCATTTTTTGTTCCTTGCAATCCAAACGAATATTTCTGTATTTCATCTATTATTTTTGCTTCTTGCTTTGTATACCTGCACATTACATTTTAAATTCATTACTCTTTCAATAATATCACAAACTTTGTTTTGTGATATTAGTTTGTTTCTGCTCCAATCCATTCAATCGTTTTTATCACTCCATCGTACTCCAAGCACATACTGTACTGGTATCTCACTATGTTTTTTTTTTTAGTTTGCACTTTGAACCATCTTTGCATTGATAGTCCAATTTTCAGCACCATTTTTTCACTAAATGAACATACTGGTCAAAACCTTTCCTTTTAATTCATTAGAATAGTTTTCTTTTATGTTATTTTTAATTTTCCAAGAGCATTCCCATCCATTTTCATTTAGTTGATTTCACACACCTGAATTTCACTTGTAAATATTAAAGGAGACAAATAAACATGAGCATGAGCCTCAATGTCAGAGAAAGAACCCAATGATGATGATGACAAACATATTCAATCACTTCACATTGCCATATTATTTTATCATTACTAGATAGAGCCTTAACATGTCATCTCTGAAAAAACTATAGACCAATTTGCATTAACTTGGTAGTCACTCTAGTGTAGGGTTCCCAACCCTATGCCCATGGACACCGAGGTGCACATCGACGAATTTGCATGTGCCTGCCGCTGTTCAACCACGAAATGAAAGCTTGTTTACGTTAACTTAGCAGCACCCAGATCCCATTGATTTAGATTGTGAATGGTAAAGGCAACCAATTTTAGGCAGTTGTTTTATTGTAAACCAACCTCTTTAATTCCACATTATGCGCCAAGTTAATGTGGATGAACTTAATGGAATGCATGCAAAAGGCACAATTGAGTGTGGTAGAGATAGTACAATTTGTGCTATCATACATACAGTGTAAGTAGATGAGAATTGTCTAAATACAGGTTATACAATCCATATTCTGCCACGTTTTTGACATCTGCACATATATTTTCATAATTACGAAATGCTATCAATGTAGTTCATCATTTCTCCTGTTGCTAGTTATATACTAATAAGTTTGATATACGGTGTCTCGTGCTTCAATTTTTTAAACATTTTGATTTTAATCCTAAAATGAGTGGATCAAGTAAAAGACAACGAACCTATAACTTTAACACTGACTGGGAGGAAACATATTTTAAAGATAAATGTGTTTGCTTGTTGTGCAGCAGTGGTGTTGCAGTGCCAAACAAACATAATGTTGAATGTCACTTCCAGACAATTCATGTCACTTTTGATACAAATTATCCACTTAAATCTGAAATAAGAATGAATAAAATAAATCAACTAAATTCAAACCTGTCTGCCCAACAGTCAGTTTTCACTAGAAATGTGGTAAAATCTAAAAATTCCACCATTTCTTCTTTAAAAATTTCTCACATGCTACAAAAAAGAAAAAGCCATTCCAGGATGGTGAGTTGTTAAAAGAAGCATTTCTAACTGATGCCGATTGTTTGAGGGATTTTCTAACAATGGGAGATTGTATCAACAATACAAGACTTACAGTTGTCGTGCAATTTCAACGGACATACAAACTGAGGTAAAAAGTGACTTGGAAATATTTGACTGGTTCTCTTTACAATTTGATGAGTCAACAGATGTGTCAGACACAGAGTACAGTTAGCAGTTGTGGTGAAAATGGCATTTAGTAATTTCAACGACATACAAACTCAGTTAAAATGTGATGGAAATATGTGACTGGTTCTTTTTACAATTTGATGAGTCAACAGATGTGTCAGATACAGCACAGTTAGCAGTTAAGGTGAGAATGGTATTTAGTAACTTCACTGTAAAAGAAGATCTACTGAAAATATTACCCATGAAAGGGTGAGGATAGTTATAATACATTCAGAACAAATGCCAAGTCAATAGATATGCCTTTGCACAAGCTGTTATCGATATAACCACTGATGGAGCACCAGCAATCGTTGGTATTATCAATGTATTTATTGCCCTCTGCAAGAAAGATAATTTATTTCCAAACTTTGTCCTACATCTATATTATCCATTAGAAAGCTTTGTGCAGTTAAATACTGCCTTTTGGACATTTCTGAAAATAGTTACAAAAATTATCAACTCTATTCGGGCATCGCCTTTGCAACGCTTACTTTTCAAGGCCCTATTAGAAGGTATTGAAGATAAATAATCTGATCTCACCTTCCTGCATACTGAAGTGCATTGGCTCAGTAAAGGTAAAGTTCTTACAAGATGTTTAAGCTTAATTGAAGAAACTAAAAAAAAATCTTAATGCCAGAAATGAACATTTCGATGAACTAACTGACTCTAGCTGGCAGGTAAATTTGGGTTTTCTCACAGACATAATGGAAAAATTGAATTCTTTAGACTATAGCTGCAAGGAAAATACAAAAATGTTGCTAAAATGATAGGTTCTGTAAACTCATTTAAAGCAAAACTGGTTTTGTAGATATCACATCTGCAGATGAGATCTCTTTTGTCATCATGTGAAACTTGTCTTTTAGAATGTATTGACAGCGGAACAAGGGCTAATGATCAAGGTCACCGAATGAGGATAGTTTTCTTTGGGTTGTCTAAAGCAGCGTTCTTCAACGTGGTCCATAGTGCCAACCGGTGGCCGTTTTAGGATTTTTGGTGGGCGATAATGAAATTAAAAAAAAACTCATCAAATCCAACAAGAAGTCAACAAAACATCCAGACAACTAAAAAAAAAAGATCATTAAATTCGACAAGAGGTCAAGGTGGGTGGTGACATATCACAATCTCTCCAAAATCTGCTGAAGTGGGTGGTAAACAAAAAAGGTTGAAGTCACCTGGTGTAAAGCATTTGACAGGATCCACATTGATTTGTTGTTAAGCAAACTGTTTTCATGTTTGGTAGATGTTTACCTTAATTAGATGGCTTAGTGCTTTCCTTTTTTTTTTTTTTTTGCAAAAACTAAATCTCCTCTCCAAAGGGAGAAGAAATGTATTTTTTGTGAATTACTAGAGATTACTCAATTAACATCACAATAAATCGAAAACTCAGGTCCTTTGATTTGTAAAGGGCAGCGTACTAGGAAAAAATGCAAAGCGAGCTGTTACAGCTAGGGGGAAAAACATTCCATAACTGCCCTAGCCAGGGAGCGAACCTGTACTCCCCAGCATATGCCTTCGATTTAGCAAGTTGAGTGATAATACCACTCAACTGCGAAACCGAGACATGCTTTTCTTTTTTTCTGCCTTATTGGGTTTATTAGATGAGATAAGATCACATATTAAATTTAGAAATATTGGCTTACTACAAGGTGCAGTATTGTCTGCCCCATGGTTTAATTTTTATTTATCAGATTTACACTAACAAAGAGGCCATAGTAGGGATGATTGCAGTTTTGTGTTCCACTGGTTTTCAAAATGGCCGCCGAGTCCTGACTTAAATTACCGATAATAAGCAGACACCTTTATAATTTCATTACATGCGCAAATGAAAGATTTATTTATTTAAATTTTAATTAACGGTAAGATTTCATAAATAAATATTTTATTACTGAGTAATAAAAGCTTTATTTTTGTCAAATCTTCCGGTAGTTAATTAAAATTTATATAAATAAATCTTTCATTTGCGCATAATATAATGAAATTAGAAAGGTGAAAATTGATCACCAGTAATACAGGCTACGTCAGTTAAAAATGGAATATTAAAAAAAAAAACGAATTCTAAGAATATTTTTAGTCTTAAAATTATAGTATATTAAATGATATCCTGCTGATTCCTAACTCCAACTACCATAGGTTAATTACATATCTTACTTTACCCTTACCCTAAACCTTAACTCCAACTATGTGTGAAATACACTTTGTGTGAAATACACTATACCTAATTATATGCCTGTTATTAATAATCATAATGTGAAATACACTTTCATGTGATATGCTTAGTCTTAAAATTAGAAAAATCATTGTAAATTATTAATATCTATGCTGATCCCTAACTCCAACTACCATAGATTAATTACATATCTTACCTTTACCCTAAACCCTAACTGCAACTATAGCCCCATTCACACAGAACTTATTTTCCCCCAGGACGCCAGGAGAATTTTACTCTCCTCCAGGACGTCAGGAAAACTAATCCAATGTGAACGCAAGTAAAAGTAATAAGT
>PXIH01S0005979.1:26538-38693 GCA_003024985.2 Euperipatoides rowelli | reverse complement strand
TGGTAGAAGATTCAGATTCACACGACACTGGTAGAAGATTCAGATTCACACGACACTGGTAGAAGATTCAGATTCACATGGACCATGTTAAAACGCAGTAGGCTACTGAAGATTATTGAAAAACAAAAAAGAAGGAATAGGAAAAGACCAAGAATAATAGTAGTAAACTCTTAAAAAATGGGATGAAGATAGCATTTAAAAAGGTAAATATCGAAAAAAATTTGACAAAGTTTACTAGGTTAAAATCGTTTTAAAGTGATGTTTCAAAGTGGGACCGTATAACTTTTGTGTCCTCATTTTAATTTGGTTTTACTTTTAAGTTTTTTTTTTTATTTTCTATGAATAAAACATTTGTTGATAATTTCTCTTTTAAAATCTCAATGTTAGAGGTCTTAATAATTATTCAAAGAGAAAACTTTATTTGTCAAAGTTGAAAGAATTAAATCCAACTTTTATTGTTTTTCAGGAAATTAAACTTAATCAAATGAACAGGATATAGATTTATGGAAAGCAATAATTTCTAATGATTATGAAGTTTTTGAAAGTAGAGCATTAAAATGTAAGTTGGGAATTGCTATAATGGTTAGCAAAGCTTGGAGTTATAAGGTAAAAAAGGTGTTTAAAGTTAATGAAAGGTTGATAACAGCCATTATATTGCATGAAAATGTATTTTTGTCAATTTCATTTTCCAATATTAACTATACAAAGGAAGCGTTTTACCAAAGTTTGAATGATTTATTGAACAAGGTTAAAACAAATTACATAATTATCCTAGGAGATGTAAATGTAAATAATCAAAAAAAGCAAAAAGTTTTAGACCTGTTTATGTCAAAGTGGAACTTAATGGATGTTGCATTGATTAAAAATATAAATAGTCTTGGTACAAAAATAGCAATAAATGGAAGATCTAATAGATTGGAGATAGATTTATGGCTTCAATTGACTATCAAAAAACTTAAGATATTAAAATGCAGCTCTATCCATTTATGGATCATCACTTAATTATTTGTAAGATGAAATCAGTGAATCAGTTTTCAATGAGTTATAATAAGTTAGAAGGGGTTACATACCGTTTTGGAAAGATAGTGACCTTGAAAAAGTTTAAATAGCAATCAAAAATTGAATTTATTAGTAGAATGGCAGTTTGTAAAGTATATCGTATATAGAATGGCAACATCACGACAGTTGCAAAGTAAAAAAAAATACAAATAAAAATAGATAACTTGTATAAAACAGCAACACATTAGTTAATTCATCAGTGAAGGAGCTGAATTTATTTTATTAAAGAAAGAAATTGAGGCTCTTGAATTAATTAAAAACAAAGCATTGCAGAATAAAATTGAAAGAATGAACTATGTAACAGCCAATACTTCAAAAAATATAATAATTAAATGGATAAAAAAGAAAAGCAAATTGTTTAATATTGTGGCACTAGATAATGGAACAGAGACAATACAAATACAAATAGTAAATGAATTTAAGAAATATTATGTTGAACAAGTGAAACATTTTGTTGATAAAAACAGAGGGNGGGAGTTTGAACAATTTTATATAGGAAAAAAAAATATAACATTTTTATTTCAAAGAATAAAGAACTAAAGGTGGAGAAAAGTGAAGTAGAGGTTTTGAATGGATAAATACAGATTGATGAAATACAAAATATAATAAAGAGTTCAAGGTGTGGAGCCTACTGGATGCAATGCAATTCTATAAAATAGCGTACCCAGTTATAAAGGATTTGTTGAAGGATTTCTATAATGGTTTGGTGAACTTCTGTCAGGAGAGGGAGGCTATAAGTAATATTAATAGAGTTTATGTCAAGATAATTACGAAAAAAATGAATACTGTGTCCAATGTCACAAGGATTGATGAGATTGGACCAATATCTTTGATAAACCAAGACATTAAAATAATACAGAAGATTATGTTGAATAGATTGAATCCAATAAGTGAGAAAATATTACCAAAGTCTATACATGGTATAGGATAACGTGGGGTAAAAATCTTTGCAGGGAAAATGTCTTCAGACCTTTTTTCTGATACACTACCAATTTGTGTGACAATCACTTGTGATTTATTAGTAGTAGTTTGTTACTAACATTCACCAACTAAAATTTGGTCGTATTCGGATGAATGATGTTAATTTTTTTTAGCTAAAAACTGTTTTTTTTTTTTTGCACCTTATTTCAATATTTTCAGGAGCCATTTAAACAGTAAATACTGCTAAACTTTAAATTCCCTTTTAAATTAATGATAGTGACTAAAAAGTTTACTAAATTAGTTAACATTTGGACATATTTTTGCAGCTCAACTGTAATAGCAATTTTATAAAAACTACTTTCATTTCAAAATGTCGTGGTGGGATAAAAGTCCTGGGGTAAACGTTCTTGTGCAGATTTATACCCCATCCAATAATTTTTTTTTTGATCAGCTAGTGGGGCATAAGTCCTTTTTTCTCTAGTCATGTATAAATTGTAATATTAACTAGCCCTTTTGTTTTTATCATTTATATTTTTTATATGTTGTAGTTTATTAACTAAAGAAGCTACCAGTTAATTTCATGATATTCTGAGTAAATTTGTGGCAGCTAAAGCATTTAGTTCCTTAGGTGTGGACTCTTACCCTGCGTGGAAGAACAATTCAGCAAGCACTAATGATGTATCATTGTGCATTAATTTTACAGATGATAAAACTAGGTATGGAAAATATATGTTCAGAGTGGACATGAAAAAAGCTTTTGATTTTACTAATGTTAAATATCTGGAGTTCTTATTGCTAAAGTATATAGGACATAATTTTACAACAAAAGTAATAATTTCGTTGATCAAGTATAAACAAATAGCCATGATAAATAATAAAATTTATTCAGATTTTAAGACACATGAACAATCAGTATTACAAGGTTCACCGTTGTCATCATTACTCTACTCATTTTATGTGATAGATTTGATTAAAACAATAGAGTCAAATATAGATGGGATTTTTTTGTATGGAAAATTGTTTACTTTGAAAACACTTACCTATATTGATGACATTTCGATCTTTGTAAAGAACAAGCAGGAGTTGAAGACAATATATTTGAAGGGGCAACAGGATCGGTAATAAATATGCAAAAATCTTATGTGTATATGATTTGAAGTTAAGGAGAAATGTTCCATTTATGGACTGCAATGCTTCTCATTCGGTGATATTGGGAATACAGTTTCCAGTTGTTAATTCAAAATATTTGTTGAAAACAATGACATTGCAATTACAGGGCAAAATTCGAGATAAAATGCAAAAAATCAATATGGCTACTAATGATTGGATGGGAAAAGTTAAACTGATAAATGTGCTTGTAGTTCCAATGACAATTTATAATATGCCATTTTGTAACTCTGAATGAAAAATATTTGCAGTGTTTTTATAGAATGATTTCAAATACATTGTTTGGAAAGTTTAAATTATTAGCAAGGCAGAAAATGTTATATCCAATAAAGAAGGGTTGTTTGCAATAATGAATTTAAAAGTATTAAACAAGGTAGTGATGGTAAACTTTGTTAAAAAAATGAGAGTATCATTTTCATTCATGGAAAAGTTGATGATCTATCCTGAGTTGGTGAAAGATAATTTGATGAAGTGGTTTGTATTATTCAAGGAAATGGAAGTGAATCAAATTGATGAGGGTAAAATTCAATATAAAAAATTACAAAAACAAGGTTTAGAAGCAGACATTAAATTTTAAAATTATAAGAATCTAATAATTAATTTATCCATATTTAAAGGTGTCAAACTGATAGGTAATATGGCAAACTTTGCATATAAATTTGTTTTGAAAATTTTACCAACGAAAGAAAGGCTGGTATCTATTAACATATTACAAACTTCTACTACTTTGTGTTGCTTTTGTATGAAAGAAGTATAAACATGGCAGTATTTATTGATGCAATGTGTTATCATAAAAACAGCATAAAAGTGGCAATGAATGACATGTGCAAATGTTTATAATGTTTATTCTCTATCAAAGTTTTATAAATATGGAAAATTGACATGATACCAAGAGGAGTTAGAAAGTTTTATATAATTGTTCTGTTTGCAATATGGAAAATCAGATGTATGAAGATTTTTCAACACTGTTATCTGAATGATTTGTCACAATTTATAAATAAAGAGTTGATAAAGCATTACTCGAATGATCTGTTATTATTCGCCAAGGAGCAAATGGATATAATTTGGGATAGGAAGGTTCTTTGAAATTATTAGAGTTCATCTGGAGGTTCAAGGAATAGAATTAGAGAGGTTCATGTGGACAGTAATTTTGAAGGAGGGACTGTTTGAGGAATAATGCTAAATATAAGCACAAGATTAAAGATTGTTATTCCTAAATGAATTAATTACATGAGGAACAGTATATACAATTATAAACTATATAATGTGTATTAGAACTATTTTAATTAATTATTTAATTTTAGAGTTGTGTTAAAAGATTTTTTGAGTTTATGTAGTATAAAGATACATTATCAATAAAAAAAAAAGTGCAGGATTCTAGTTTTTTTTTTTTTTCATTTTTACACGAAATTATGATTTTCGAATGTCAGTGTGTCTTCTTATGAAAGAATTTTGGCCCTTTCAAAAGTGTACTATTTTGAGGATTCTAGTTTTTTTTTTTTTTTTATTTTTACATGAAATAACGATTTTAGAATGACAGTTTGTCTTCTTATAGGAGAATTTTAGGTTTTCAAAAAGTGCATTATTTCGATGTTTTTTTTTTTTTTTTTTGTAAAAGGGACCTACCCACTTTTAACATATTTCAATAACCACTCCAAACAATACACACTTTAAAAAATCATTAGATAAATAAATAAATAGAACTATCAAAAAATCAAAAAGAGGGAGACTTAGCACATCAAAAATCTAATTGTTGGATCTTCAACAAATAAGGTGGCCAAAAGTACACAAATTGGGAAATGGGTAAAAAAGACACATCATTTTTATATTGTTTTGTTAGGTTTATTTTTATATAAGTAATTGGAGCAATCTGAATATCGTCAAAAAGTCTCAAACATCTCAGTTTCCATATAGAAAAAAAAGATAATATTTAACAATCTTACCTTTTTTTTTTTTTTTTTTTTTGTTATTTTTTAATTATTAGAAAAATTTGCTATTTTATAACATCCATTTCATAGCAGTCAACAGGCGGCAATGCAAGGCGAGTTGTCGTGTATCTTCCTATCTTCCTTCGGTGTGTAGATGGCCTAATAGGAGAATTTTGGGCATTCAAAAAGTGCAGAAAATTCTGATTTTATAATGAGATTATAGGATTTTCAATGCTTATAGGATCTTCAAGGATGAAGGGTGCATATTCTATATTGATTAAATCAAGCTGTAAATGATTCCTTCATACAACCACATATCATAAAAATTGTTAATAATTTAATAATGCTAATGTTTAAAAAGTATATCCAAGATGGCGGCAGGTCTCTAGAATTCTATAGTTATGTCAAACCTATTACAATCAGCTTATCACTATTTTCACAGTATCTATAAGGAAATTTGACTCATTTATGTCATTAAAAAGGATATTATGTAAATCAAAATTATTGGGCTTTTTTAAAAAGCTAAAATACAAAATGCAAATGCTGAAGAAAATTTTAGTTTTAGTCAATCAAGTTTATTGACTAATTTTAGAGTTTTCTTCTAAAATTTGCAGTGAATTTTTTAAATGAACACTATTTCATATATATTGACAATGTGTATGCATTTAAAAGAAAAAANAGAGCATGAGAAAATAATTCCAAATGTTATTTTAAATAATCAACATATAATAGATAATAAATACAAATAAAATAATTATTATAATCAGGTAATTTAACTTATGAATGTAATTTGTTAAATCTAAAATTAAAACAATAATTGTAACTTAGAATAAAATCAATGTAGAGAATATGTTGAAAAGGATAAGTTTTGTTTTTTATTTAATTTGTAGTCTTTTGATTTGGAGAAATAAAACATTTACAATACTTACCTGGCAAATATTAATGTATTATTTAAACTTACCTTAGTAAGCTTTAAACGAATGGTCATAAAACTTACCTCTGCTCATATGAATCGTCTGAGTAATAGAAGTGTTGTGATTATCTTCTTTTCACTTATTATAATTTGTAAGCACAAGATCATAAAACTGTATTATCATGCCCAAATCTCATATTGTAAGTGATTGAGGAATTCTGGTACTCTTATTTTATCTTAGGGTGACTCAAAAGCAAGTAATAAAACTGGCTTCTGCAGATATGTAACTTATAAGTAATTGATAAATTGTAGTTAGTTGCTTTTATCTTTGTGTATTTCGTAAGCATGGTCATAAAAAATCTTTTCAAAACAATAAGATAACATAATAGAACCATTTCTTGAGTGGTTTAATTCTTGTGGTTTTCTTCTTTCATGTTAGTGTTTTAAAAGCACAGTCATATATGAAACTCTACACACAGGAGTGGTTAATCAGTTTGAGATTTATTCTAATTAGTATGTTTTGATAATTACATAATGGAAAGTAATTATTTTAGAAAGAAAAAAATTATGAATAACTATGTGTGGGCAGCTAAAGAAATAAATAATAATAATCCCTCGTCAGCCTGAATGTGACATGAGGAATTAATAACAAAGGTGATGTGCTATAAGCTTATATTTATTAGTGCTGAGGTATGGATGCTATATACTATGTTAATAGTTTTCAAAACATTTAATTTAACAGTAAGAGAAGAAAAAAAGTTATGATGTGATTGCATGACTGTATTCTTTAAGTTTTTTTTTGCTACGATCGTTATTGTAATTTTAATTCTTATTTTTATAGAGGTTATATTGATCCACAAATGACTGATTTGGATGACAGTGACTCTTGGTTGTGGAGAAAAAATTTTCAATGTACAGGAAAAGAATATTCTCTCTTAGATTGTTTTTCTGAGATTGTAGATGAAGATAATTGCCGTGCCATAGATATAAATTGTCTTTCGGAAGATTTCCGTAAGTAATAAAATAGAATAATACTGTGAATATACACCTTATAAATATACTATAATTATGTATGTAAGTTATATAGGCTAAATATAGCCTATATCTCATTTTTTTATTAAAATAAAGTTGCCGCCATAAGCAGGTAATCTTCATTTTAATCTATGGTAATGCATTATTATTAATTCATTATCTACTATGGGTTTTTAAGCGAGCCAGCGGTACTTGGTTAAAAATCCTGGCAGAGGGTTAAGAGCCAGGGGAAAACACGTTCATAACCGGCACGCTCAGCTTATGTCTTTGCCCTCGCTTTCAACCTGCATTGCTGTAGACTGGACCACAGGAGGAGAGCCTATATCTCATTATTATCAGCCTATATTAATCTACTAATGAAAGCTTACACAAGATTTCTCCATAAATGTCTATGTTCAGCAATTCGTTTCAAACCATATCTGGCAATTTTTTTTTTTTATTTCATCCTCACATCTGATAGTAGATCTTCTTCATGGTCATTGTTTGTCATGAAATCTAGTTGCATATTTTTGTAGTCCATCAATTATCTTTCTTTCTGCTACATGCCCTGTCCATTTCCACTTTATATTCTTTATTCTTTTAATATAACAAACCTTTATTTTGTGCTCTAATCCATTCAGTCCTTTTTCATTTTTTTTTGTGTTATTCTAATCCTACACCTTTCCATACTTTTTTGAGTGGATTTGTAGTTTTTAAATCATCTTTGCATTAAGTGTCTAAGTTTCAGCACCATGTCATTAATGTAAAACATACTGGTCAAAAACATTCATTTTGAGACATAAAAAAGTTTTCCTTTTAAAATATTATTTAATTTTCCATAATAACTCCAGAACATTTTTATTCTGTTAAATATTTGATTTTCACTTTACATATCAATTGACCTAAATAATCATAGATGTTGACATCTTCAAAGAGATGATTTAATTCAATCACATATTTGTTGAACATCACTTTGGGTTTTGTTAGATTCATTTCAGGCCGGCTTTTGAGCTAGCTTCACTTAGGTCAAGAATCTGTTTCTGAAAAAATTCTTAGATTCTTGAAGCAAATAAAAAAAATATCACCAGCAAACCGTAGAGGTTCAAATAAGCTTTATACATATGCAGTCCTGAGTGCTTCCAATCTAGACTAGTAAAGACTTTTACCAAGTACAGGTGTAGGCCTAAATAACGTTGTAGAAATTGTGTAACCTTGAAGAATTCCTTCATGGATCTTGTTTTCTTTATATAGTCACACTGTGGATGTTGTCTTATATGAGTCCTTGATCAAATCAATATATTATGCTTTATTAATAATTTACTCTTTAGAACTTAGAAAAGAAAATTAGTGTGGTGATTGTTTACACTAACATTTATATTCAAAGAAAAAAACATTTTATGATGTACAAGAGTTTTTACAACAAAAAAAATTTCCATTGTCTAACAATGGTTCTCAGAAAGTGTCTAGATCAATATTTGATGCATTATTTGATACACTAAAAAATTTGAATATTACTGTATATATGCTAAATATGATCAGATTAACAAGAAATATATAAAGGACTTGTTTTCATTCTCTACGCTCACATTACAAAAGTTNTGGATAGGAGAGTGTTAAGACTGTACTGACACTCATATTGGATAGGTGAGGGGTCATTGAAGGTGTAGTGTGGTTAGTACAAACTTTGACTTTGCTTGATGTGATTGACATTAAAGTGAAGTTTTGAAGTTTAAAATATTGGACAGCCACAATTTGAAAGTGAGCTAATTTTTGGGTAGTCCAATGTTGGTTATTTATTTATTTTTACAATTTAATATTTGTCTAGATTACTGGTATTGGGAGAATCTCAGCATCACCTATTTCCATGGTATTAAGTGAGGGGAATTATTAGGGTAGAGATAATGGACTGTAATCTTCTCTGATAAAAGTGTAATGTTAATGTGTGTTTTATTGTATTGAAAAGTGTTCAATAAAATTTGATTTTAAATAAAAGAAAAAAGAAAATTAATTTCAGTCGAATCCACGCTTTTAGTCAATATGTTCTATGTAAAGATAAACTTTAAATTCATTGCATTTTAATTACTTTTAGAACTGCTTGCTTGTCGTCCACAGTAATTGTTCTAAATCCACTCCTGAAGCCAGCTTGTTCTTTTGATTTAAGCACATCCAATTCAGTTGGCAAACTATTTTGCAGCACCTTAGTGAAAGTTTTATATGTGACTGATACAAGCCTAGAGGTCTATTTCTTTGTTTTAAGCATTCTGAAAATCACTGAACTAGTGTTATTTTCCTAGTTCTTCCGCCAGAGACGTACCAAATGGGAGGGGGGTGGCCCAGACTGGTACCAACACACTTTTTTTTTATTATTTTTTTTAGCGAAGAGGTGGGGTATGGGGTGGTCCAGGGCGGGGTGGGGTGTTTTGGTGCAGGGTTGGGTGGAGTTTGAGGATGTAGGATTTGGTGGGCAGGAAGGTGCATTCTTGTAGTGTTTAATTTCAATTGTAATGAAATTAAACATTACAAAATAAGACAGAAAGTCAAGAAAACGTCCAGACAACTAAAAAAAAAGGCTTATCAAAATATTTGTCAAGGAGTGGCAAAGTGAGTTTAGCCCCGAGTACCAAACACACTTGATGTAATAAAATGTCATCTTCTCCTGTAGCCTTTCTATTCTTCATGTGTTTCACTGAATGCTTCATTTCATCTGAGTACATTCTTACATCAAGCAATGTGTGTCAAATCATTTTGTCCTCATTTATATCTTCATCCTTAATGTTAGTATTATTTGATTCATCTTGATGTGTGCCTTATAAAACTTTCAACCCTATGGACAATAAGTTCTCTGTTTCTAATAATGGTATGTTTGCTTTTATCGTTATTATTTTAAATTTCACAAACATTAACCTTTATTTAAATTTCCTCAAACTTTTATTTTCCTCAATTATTTTCACACATGTTCTCCCATGCATCTTTGTAATATATTACAGAGCTAAAGTATTCAATTTTGGACTTTGAATATTCATTGTTTTCATATCACACATAGATTTTTTTCATTAGGTTTTTTAGTCTTTGTGTTAGTTTCTTATCAGGTTTATTGTCTTTCATACCAGCTACANTTTCACAGTATCCAATATATTTTCTTTGATGGTAAAGTTGATTTTTTTCAAAAAATCTTGTACTTCTTCCAGCATAATAATATGTAATGTTTGATTCTGTTTACTCATATAGATTCTCCATATCAATTAACTAAAACTTTCTTTTATCAAGTTTAATTCTTCAAGTGATACATTTAGAATGGTATAGTACCTAGCTTTTGATCACTAACTGTATTCAATTGATTGATTACTGAGATGTATTGCACTATGTTCTACTTGTTAAATATGTAATCAATTTAATTTTTCACTCTGTTGGTCCAGTACAAGTTTATTTCCTGTTTGGTGCCTTGTCAAAAATAAATTCATGACAAACACATTATCTCTGAAAATTCTGCAATTCTGTCCCCTCTGTCATATCTCTAATCATGACAAAATTTTCCCACTGAATTGTCATATTTTTGCTGTGTTTTTTGTCTTTATACTCACTCATAATAGTTTTATAATAAAACTCCCCTTTATCATGTAGATTCTGCACATCCTGATAAAATTAATCTACTTTATCTCAATTGTTGAAGTTGTGGCATATACTTGGATTATCTGAATCTAATATCTCTTAGCTTAATTACAATCTTAGATATTCTATCAGAAACATTATATATCTACAATATTCTTTTAAACACTTGTGGTTAATGAATTCAACACCATCCATGTATCCTGATAAATTTTCTCAGTAGTAGAAAATTTGTCTATTCTTCACTTTTATTTGTCCTTTCCTTTGCAGCTAATCTCACTTAGTCTCCAATCATCCACTTTAGTTTGAAGTTATTCTATTTATTGTACCTTTGCTTCACTTGAGGATTTGACAATAGGTAGGCTACATATGGTCATTCATCATCATATGGGAGCCTAGACTCATTGGGGTTTCTTAGCACCTTCCACCATCATGAACCCTCAAAACTACTATGAACAGGGTCAGTCAAGCACCAGGAAATAAGGGACATTTATTTAGTTGTAATTTCATGGTAAATTGTAATAACTCACCACAATAGCCAGACAGGTTGGTGAATCCCACAGTTTTNAAAACTGAAAACCTAGCCTTTTGTGATCTAACATTTAACTTGCGAGGAAACATGAGTCAACATGGATTGTCATTAGATTGTCTGTGACAGTTTATTCTATCATTTCTGGGGAACATTACATTAACAGCAATTGGTGGCTGCACATTTTAGCAGCCAACTCTTCCAAATGAATAAATTATTACTAGTATATTATATATTTATTTATTATCATTACTGTTTATCATTATCANTTAAATTTGCATTCAGTTAATGTAGAATTTCTAGCTAATCTTTAAAATGATATTTCTGATTTTAAAATTTTAGATGATAATTGAATGTCACTGACTTGTTTCTACCTATTGGAATAAATGAGTTTATGCAATGACTAGGAATAATTATATTTATAACAACATTTAATATTTCAACTCTCATCATTTCTGGGGAACATTACATTAACAGCAATTGGTGGCTGCACATTTTAGCAGCCAACTCTTCCAAATGAATAAATTATTACTAGTATATTATATATTTATTTATTATCATTACTGTTTATCATTATCATTAACATCATGATTACCATTATCATTTGTATTATCATTATCTAATTATTATAATTAGCATTATTATTATTCATGAACACTTCGTTAGATGAAGCATTCAACATTTATTATTCATATTATTATTAATGTTACTATTTTTGTTATTATTATTATTGTTTTTATTTTTTAATGATGATGTTTGTAACGATTATTGTTACGATGATGATGACGACGACGAGGATATGATGGTGATAATATTTTTTTTTCTTCTTAAGCCACCCATTTGTTTCCTTTTTCTGTTGGATTGAATAATGTCACAATGCAAAAGCGTCATGATCATTCTTACACCATAAGTGGTAGAGTAGAAGTAATCATTATGGGAGTTGCTGGAGTTATATGTGATGATGAATGGGATTTACAGGATGCTGAAGTCGTTTGTAGACAGTTGGGATTTGAAGGGTATG
>PXIH01S0005979.1:0-11297 GCA_003024985.2 Euperipatoides rowelli | reverse complement strand
GTCCAATCATCAGAAAAGTAATAACATGTAAATATTGTAAATATATATGTGTGTGTGTATTGTCTGTGTGTAAATAGTGTAAATAGTTTCTCGTCGAGACGATTTGCCTCAGCCGTCAGGCGGGTGTTGGTGAAAACCAAGCCAAAAAAAATAAATAAATAATAATAAAAGTAATAACAAAAAAAAATCATTTGACTTTTAATAACTTTATTTTGAATTTATTTTATTAGTTCATTTAATCAGATAGACTTAACAGGGTTAGAGTTGTAAAGTACATAAATTTGATTTGTATGTAATAATACAATATACAATATATATTTTCTTTGTATCTTAAATAAACAAAAGATAATAAAATACTATAAATGTGAGGAATTCTGGGTAGTAAACAGACTGCAGGTAAAAGGAATTTTTTTAAAAAAAAAAAGATTTTTAACTCTAACACTGCTCTATTTTCTTAGAAGATTCATTAATTTTCTTAGATTAAATTTGAAGACAATTGGATATCTTGAGTTCAAACTTAAGATTTTCACTTAACTAAAGTGTTAGATGAAATGACAAAAAAAAAATGACAAAAATATTTATTTATTCAATGTTTTCTCACGTAACCTTTGTTGATGCTTTGCGGCACCCTGGTTGGGAAACAATGATCTAGCCATACATAATCTTGTATTTAATTATGTTGGAAACTATCAACTTTTGCTCTTTTTTATTGGCTGGGAATGAGATGCCGTTTGAATATCAGTAACTTCTCCACTCGTAATATTTGATTATTCATTTTGGACATGAGAAATGGTTCAATTGCTTTTGTAAATCCAAACCTAAATAATGTTGGCATTTTGAATTTTAAAAGAAACAGAAATGAAGAAGCTAAGTGTTGCCAGTATTTCACCAATAAATCCTGCTTTTCAGAAACCTTTAGTTTGATGAAATTTTGAGAAGTAACAAAGTCTTTAGTAGTTAACTGCTTCCAACGTTTCTAGCCATAGGCTACATATATAAACTTTTGATGACATTTTTAGATTATAGCGGATGTTTTGAAAAGTAATTAGGCTTTTCATTTTACGTTAACTATTTTGTTTAATAACTATAGAGTGAGTGTCCTTTTTTTGAAAATATTTTTTAATAAAAACTAATTACAAGTATAATGTTAATTTTTTAAGGGAGAAATTTTCCCTTTTTCAAGTCACCGCAGAATGCTGAGCAAGGGCACCACACCAAGTAAGGGTGCCACACCAAGTAAGGGCGCACCCCCTATTTCTTGGCAAAACATAGGTATATAGTGTCATTGCTGAAGAAGAGCACCATCACTGCACTTTGACTTTTTTATCACTCTGAAAGAAATCCAAGGGGTATCCATATAAGTGTGCCCCCTAGATTTTTGCTTCATTTTACCTCTTCTAAGGTTTCGGACAATGTATTCTTATAAGAGCGCAATTACATGTCGCCATCTTGGAATCTGACATTATTATGCTGCCTGTGACATCATTTTTATGTGTTTAACATCATCTCAAGACACATCACCATACAAGTGCGCCGTTTAGAAAATATTGCCTAGCCAACCTAGTTTCCAATATTACAGTATTATGTATTAAATTATTTAACTTTAATCTAGTTAAAATGAACTATGGTATTGCATGAAATTATTTTGAGGGGGAAAAAAACATTTAACATAGTTACCTTTACTTTGTTTGCCATTTAATTTGACATCAAAAAGGATATTCAGAAAATTTCTATCAACTCAAAAAACTTTTATGGTATATAATTGGATCCTGTTTAATCAAAATATGTATTCTGTTCCATTTCAAAGACATTAAATTTTGTTGTTATTGTGCCCATCTTCCTATACTTTAACATGGAAGCTCAGCACCATTTTAAATCTCCGATAGTATAACGACTTGACTATGATTTCTTCTGTGTGTAGAATTTGATTTGAAGAGGGGAGAGAGAAGCACTCTGATGTTTTCACCTCACTCCTTGTTTCTCACTCCTTGCATATGAACCGGCAAAATTGCAATAAACTAAAGGATTGTTGTTTGCTAGATGAAACTTTACAGGCAGAATTATTTTGATTCCAGAAGATATTAATAAATGCATTTTTTTTTAAAGTCGATGTTCTAGAAAAAGTTATCAGCAAAATTTATATCAAGAACCCGGCAACTTGAGGATTTTCGGCAATAGGCTAATTCTCGGTGGGATTTCATCACTGCATTCGGTTGGTTTCATAACCCATCTCCCATAAATTATAATAAGTTTTATTTACATAAATAAAAACAATAACAATAGGCCTATTCAATTTTAAATACAGTGCATACAGTAAATTCATTTTATCCAAAAATGTACACCCCCCCCCCCTTCATTTTTTAAAATTTAATTATCTTACATCATCATTTATAATGTAATAAAATCAATAATGTCGCTTGCCATATACCAATATGACAAAAATATATATAGGCCTACCTAAACCTTATTTATTACTTTTTAAATGGCCATTCTACCTAATTTTATAAATTTTAAATGATTATGGTGGTCAATAACAATGTGAACAGCCGCCATCCCCTACTACCAAGTCCTTAAATATTGTGTTTCAGTTCCAGTGGATTGAAATTNTTATTATTATACCAATTAAATCTGTAATTAGTTTTTATCCAGTAAAAATGATAATTAACTGACCAATCTAAAGCGCCATGGCAAAAAATTTCAGCCAAATTGAAAAAAAAAAATCTATCCGTATGAAAACAAATGATTGGGAAAGGATATTAATTAATTGGTTAGGGTTTGAGGCAGGGGTGGTTGGATTGGGTGGGTAAAGGGATTATTGGTAGAATGGGAGTTGAGTGTGAAGAGGTTATAGGGAAGTAAAGGATATTTTATTTAGGAATAGGCTAACATTCTGTTAAAAGGATGACTCCGGAGATAAGGAGAAGCCCAATTGTATCCAAATCATATAGTATCGTACAGAAGCATATGTAAGTTTATTAAAAATTATTTTATTACCGGTATTAAAATACCTGTATATAAGATGGATGTGCAGAAAATATTTAAATTTTAATTTAACTTTAATGAAAACTAAGAGATTTTCCAAGAAAAAGTATACAGTCTATAATATTCCTAAAAATTTAGCCAATCATTTGTCGCTAACAAATCAACTCCCATTAACGAGCTAGAAACTCCTTTACTAACCTTGAGCTTGTACACTATACAGTATTAGGTTGGTAGACTACGGTAGTATAATTAAATTATTCTTTTTTTTTTTTAGAAATCAACTGTTTAGCTTATTTATGGTATTTACTTTTTTAAAGTAATTACACTTCCAAAAATTATATTTTTAGATGGCACGCTTATTTGGAAATACTGTATATCCTTCAAGCATAAATATATGTTTGAGACCATGTTTTAATGTGTACCACCACTTTCAAGATAATTTCCTAAAGTTTTGGGAAGCATGTCCAAGTAAAGACGCCGTTTGGAAAAACAATCTTTTTAAGGAATTCTGATTTTAGTCAAAGAGTGCCTGGTCAGTTGTGCAATGCATTGTGGTAAATCTAAGGATTACTATCATGGATCCGAATAAGAGCACCATCCCCATTTACCCCAAACGAATGATAAGAGTGCATGCGCTATTGCTCGCCATTCTACGGTAATAGAGAAAATACATTTTTATGAAAGAATTCTCGCATTATTGTATTCTGTAAAAAATATTTCATCATCTGCAATAGTAGGGAGTGATGAGATTTTCAAGTTTATACATTCTGGTTAAGCCTATTTTATTAAACTTTGCTTGGAGTTATGCAGAAAATCCAGACAAACTGGCTAAAATGAATGAAATACAAGAAGATGAACTTACCTGGTGTAACTGTATTCAATTTATTTCCTTGGTACTAGTTAAAGCATATAGGGATGCCTATGTATATAATGCTATAAAAACTCAACCATTTAAAAATTCCTTATTTATTTGTTGCTGAAGATCTTGTGACTTTAGTTAGAAAATATGTTAGGATATCTAGATTGTATATATCAAGCAGCCATCATATAGTTTGTAGGATATACAATACAAACAACACAAGCTGCTCTTTAGAGAGGTAGAGGTACATATTTTCTTTTGTGACTTATGAGCTAACATGTTTTAAATTAACAATGTACTGTATGGACTTAAATAGAATAGACAGTTTTTATTATACATTAGCTAATGACCACAACAAAATAAACATTTAAAGGAATTTTACTAATCAACAGCACAAGTCGAAGAATCTTGAACACTTAGCATATCTAATGTCTTGGCTAATGAGATAGCCTAAAGTTTTACAATAAATTAACTGGCATGTTACTGTAATAATAAAGGTGCCAGTACTAACATTTATACTAAATGTTTTAATACTGCTTAAAATAAAATATTTTTATTTAAATTTATACGGTAATTCTTTTGTCCTATAGATTTATATTTTCCATGTGGCTCTCGTTCAACTGATAATCCAAGACATCCCCTCTCACACAGTCAAGGGTCTGCTGTCTATGGATCTCATCCTTGGCTAGCAATGATTACATCATCTGAAACATCTTTTATCTGTAGTGGTGTTATTGTTGATGAGTTTCATATAATTACAGCAGTTAGCTGTTTAAGGTAAGTTAATCAATTACATATTTTCTTATTAATAGTATGTAGGATTTGAGTTTTTTTTCATTAATTATTGATGAATATCAGATTTTGTTTTCTCAAAAAATAACACATTATTGATGATATAGATGAAAGACATCAATTAATTTACAAAAAGTTCAAAATGAATATGTATATTAAAGCAGTGAAAATTAAAATATATAGAACAAGTTTAAGCTGATAGAATAATTGTAAATATTTTTTTGTGAATTTTGTGTTTAGAATTTATAACATCAATTAGTTTTAAAAATATACACGTACCGTTACCATATATAAGATTTTCTAGGGACTATACTGTGTTTTCTATTTATATGTGGATTATTATTCAAGCCTACTTATTTTTTTTTTCATATTTTTAGAAAATTTATAAAAGAACCAGACTTGGTAATAATTGGTAAATATAATAATGAAAAAGATATCCATGAACAAAGATTTGAAGTCGATGAAATAAAGCTTAGTTCAAAAATAGGTGTTTCAGGTAAATTTTCCTATTACTTTTTACTATTATTTTTTCAATATCCCTAATTGTTTTAATGTAAGGAATGTTTAATAAAAATGTAAATAAATATATTGTCTCACTGAGGTTCCTTTATAATTATTTTAAAATAAATAAATGGTTACTTCAGTTCTTCCTCCTTCTCTTTCTTTGATCTGTAGCATAAATCATGGCCGCCACATCTTTTATGGGGCCCTGTTGCCAGGCACTGTGGCGGGCCTCCAGTTTTTAGCAATAATTTTGTTTATGAACAGCTTCTTTAGTGCTCTGCGTCTGACCAGTGACCATAGATCTGGTAAAGAAAAGCTCATCAAATCCTAGCAAAAAACCTTGGTCTTTTCCTTAATAAATAANATNTTGTAATCTGATAAGCATTTAACTGCCAGGCATAGGCCCTAGGGTTATTGTGAAACTGTATAAACANTAACATTATAATGTACACCCATTTAAAAAAAAAAGAGAAAGGATTAAGTAATAATTATAATGGTTATTTTAAATAAATATACAATAAAATACAGACAAATTTTTGTTATATTATTAAACACACTTAAGATTACAAAAACGGAAATCAAACAAACTTATGAAGCTTAAGGCTTTACTGGTGTTTAGTTGAAGTTCAATGTTCAACTCAAGTAGCAGTACACAACACTTCCCTTGCTTTCTTCTGTGCAAATTGATTAATAATGTGTGAAAAGTCTACACTCTTTGCAAGTTCGTTCTCAATGGCTAAAACTGCAAGGCTATTAAGTCTGTCCTGAGCTGTTCTATTTCTCTGCCACGTCTTCAGTGAATTTGCTAATTTGCTGACTGACCTTTCTTCAGATGATACTGTCACGGGCACTGTACAAAAAAGCTTCAGAGCAATACAAAAGTTTATTGAAGATTTTTGTCATAAATAGATTGCTGAAGAAATAAGACACTTTTTTCTGCACCAAACACAGTTGATAAAATCTTTTTCATGTGCAGAATTTCCTCAAAAATATTATTTCAGNTTTATTTCTTAGAACACAATAAATACATTAATTGAATAAATTGCTAAAAGGCACATAGCCACAAACCAGCAATGAATTCGAAAATATTTAAATATTAAAAATATAAAATNAATTACAAAAAGAAAATTGACAATAACGTCTGGAAGACAAATCCTTTTGAAATTTCTGCACAAGTGTTTTCACTTTTGACTTCAATTTTTCTTCAATGTCCACAAAGTTCAATACTGGTGCAAACAGGTCACAGATGTTTTTAACAGCAAAAAATCTTGTTCGGATATCAGCCATTATGAAGTCTAACACAGAGTACATGACCTAAACTTTGAAGGTAACTTCTTGTGTGTCTTAAACCCGTACTGCCAATGCCGGATCCATCCTTATTTTTCCTTATTACTGCAGTCCGTCTTTGTACAAGATCTGAAGAAATAGAGATGCCTACTTCCGTGGCAACTAGTTTCACTTCTGATATAACATCAGCAGAATCACGCAGCATTTGTAATTCATCTAGTAAATCTTTGATGAGTTTGCATTCAACATTTAATGTTATTCCCTTGCTTTNAATAACCACATTTATNTCATCAATGCAGGCAAGAACTTTATGCCNAAATNCTGTCATCACTAATCCTTTAAAGGAGTTGAAGTACTTCTTTAANCCCACAACTGTGCTAAAGGCACTTGGAGTTAGGTTTGACTTCATGGAGTTTTCTGAAAATAAATCCAAAACACATGGATAGTGCTTAATTATTGGTCTTACAGCTTGAATTTGTTCGCTCCATCTAGTTTCTGAAAGACTTTGAAGGGACATGGGAATGTTCTGTTTTAATATTTCCCATCGAGCATTGCTGCTTGCAAAAAAGGAATAAAAACTTACCAAGTTCCCGAAAAATGTCAGCACATCTGCGTTCATTTTGGCAGCATTTACACCTACTCGATTGAGAGAATGTGCTCCACAGGGTGAAAAAGTGGCCAAATTGTTTTTTTCAAGGATTCTGCTCTGGACTCCTTTTACATCTCCTCTCATATTAGAACCGTTATCATAGCCTTGAGCGCGGCAATCATCCAACGGTATTTTGAGTTCATTCAAAGTTGAAACAATTTCATGTGTGATTGCCTCTCCTGTTTTTTCATTGAAATTCATGAACTTGAATCTTTCATTTACTTGAAATTTGTTGGGTTTTTTTCATCATGTTTGACAAAACGTAAGAGCAAAACATTTTGTTCCTCATGTGAAATATCAGGGGTTGCATCTACTATAATTCCATAATAAATAGNAGTTTCTCTTTGCTTAAGGATGGCTTGAAGAAGTGTGTCACCACATAAACTTATAAATTCATTTTGTGAATACCAAGAAAGCTAATGCGCTTGGTCTTTCATGTTCTTTCCTTCTAACTGTTGTTTCTCTATTTTGCTAGGTGTTCTGGAGCAATGTCATCATATTTACCAATAAGCTCAAGTATACCTAAGAAGTTTCCATTTTGAACATCTCCAATTGAGCTGGTTTCACCTTGAAAGGCCAATCCTCTAGACGAAAGAAATAAAGTAACATCTAAAATGTGTTGCAGAATTGCCTTCCATTTCCTTGCTTCACATTGAAGCTGCTGTTGCAAGTTCCTATCAACACCTTGTCCTTTTAGAGACAGTTCCAATGACTTACATTCTAAATAGTTGCCCTTATGCACAGGGTTATTCTCGTGTTTAGATAAAATGTTGTACAGCCTTTTCCAAGCCTTTGTCTTTGGACTAAATCCTTCTTTTACTAACATGCTGGTCATAGCCTTAATGAAGACAATGAAGTGATTCTTCTGTTGCACTCCATAACAACCATTCCCGAGGAAACTGATGACATGTTCTTCTATCCACTGTTTTGCAGTAGAGACTTCTGAAACTTTTTTCCATTGCAATCTACAGAAAAATTTTGAGATAAATTTTCTATAGCATCAAAGCCAGTGTATGAAGTAACAAGTTGTCTTAATTTGTCTGTTATTGTTCCTGGCCAGGTTCCTGGATCATTGTACTTCACATTCATATTAAAAGGTGTAGGGTTAGCTTCTAGTTTAGACGCACTAGGTGCAGGATCATCAGTCTGAAAGTAGTTTTTAGAATTTAAATGAAACTCAGCTCCTATCTGTCATGTCTAATGAAGTAGAAGCTATAGCATTAGGATTAGACTCTGACATAGCAACAATATTTTCCACATTTTCAATGTCTTTTTTAAAAAACTTAGTTATAGACCGTCATCCTACAGTTTCTTTTGCTTCTCTTGCTGCTTGGATTTTTCTTTTTTGTGACCCAGATTTATGCTTATAAAATTGTCCGGAAATGATTCAAAATGAGTATTAGTAGTAGACAAAATCTGGAAAAAATAAAAATAAATAGTAAAACAGAAAGGACACAGGTAAATACTAAAACAGAACCAAATTAATCCAAAGACATCTCATGAAAATAATTCCAAAATTGAGGTATATACTGACTTCAAATGATGGGTTTATTCTTATGCTTCACAACACTATGCAAGAAAGATATATCTTGTGTGTTCTCTTACGAAAAGCTTTTTAAAAAAGGACGCTTGGATCCAGGTGAAGAAGCACTTTCTTTCCTTCTCACATGAACAAGAATACATTCAATCTCATGAATTCCAAGGNGAGAAATCCTCCTCATTGATCTGATATTAAATATAAACAGGAAAATTAAATATTTCCTAAGAAAACGAGAAATAATAAAGGAATGGCGCCAACATCTGTTTTAAGTTAGGCTTGAAATTATCTGTTGGCGATTTTTGTCCAATGATTATAAATATAATTTTTATAAAAGATAATATTATTTAAGAAAACATTTCCAGCCCGGGACCCTAAAGGGCCAGAGCCCTGTTGCTCTGGCGACACCCTTGTGGGGGTCATGGTATAATTAGTATTCAAGAACTTCCAGAATAGCTCAAATTGACTGACATATTTATCCCGGTGAATATGTAGTCATGTGAAGACTTCTCTCACTTCTATACACCACACCATGAAACAGTTACCCAGTGAATGTCATGTGCATGGGAAGCCTAGATTCATATCTCTAAACCACCAAACCTTGGCACAGTTACCCCCAGGAAATATGTGATGTCATAGGCATGGAAAGCTTAAATTCTCACCTCTAGAACACCACACTTTGCCTCAATTACCCCAGTGAATACCTGTCATGTGCATAGGAAACCTACTCTCACCACTAGATAACCACACTTTTTACCCAGTGAATGTCATAGGCATGGGAAACCTATACTCTAACCAATTGATCACACACATTGATAGTTACCCCCAGTGATTGTCATGCTTGGGAAACCTAGACTCTCACCACTATACCACACCTTGGCAGTTACACTAGTGAATATGTCCTGTGCATGGGAAGCATACTCTCACCACTAGATCACACCTTTTGCCCCAGTGTATGTGTCTTGGGCATGAGAAATCTAGACTTTCACCACTAAACCAATACATCTTGACAGTTACCCTAGTAAATATATGTCATGGACATGGGGAGCCTAGACTCTCACCAATAGACCACCACACCTTGAAACACTTAGGCCTATCCCAGTGAATTTATTGTTATGGGCAAAGGAAGCCTAGACTCTCACCTTTAGACCACTACACCTTAAGACAGTTACCCAGCAGTGCTGTATTTTACCTACCATTAGGCAAATCAGGCATAAGCTAAGGCCCCACTCTCTATTGGAGACCCATTTTAAAACCTTGATAAAAAAAATCATGACCATAATATTGAGCCCAAAAAACATGTTCAGCATTTTAAAAACACTTTAACCATAAAGCATTTACAGTAGGGATTAAAAGTTGATAAAAAAATGACTGCCTTGATTTGAAGTTATAATAAAGTTTATTAGGTGAATAAAGTCAAACATTTCAATTTCATAAGTAAAGAAGTTACAAATTCATTTGTAAATAAGTTCAATTATTAGGTTAACCTGCAGTAGCTTTGTTTCTAAGTGACAATATGTAATATGTTTAAATAAGCCAGACAATATGTAATATGATTAAATAAGCCAGACAATATGTAATATGATTAAATAAGTGAGACAATATGTAATATGATTAAATTGATTTTAGACACATGAGCCTGGTTCTGTCCAAAATATTTTTGAGAATTTTTCTTATTGGAAGTGTTATCTTTTTTAAAAATATTTTAATATATTTTAGAAGAGCTCTTAGTTTTCACGAAAGATTTAAAACCGTTATCTTTTGAACTCGTCACTCCTAAACCGTTGCATCAGTACAACTCTGATATCAACAGAATACATAATTTTTTGAGGAAACATGAAACTTTGAATGCATGAAGAATATACCGGTACATTAAGGGGACTTGCTACTAATAACATTTTTTTTTAAAATGGATAATTATATTTAAATATTTTGAATGTAATAGTGAATAAATAATCATACATATTAAAATTGTTACTTATNGTCACCAAGATGGCCNCCATTGGNGGCCATCTTGCTATTTTTAATAAGGAAATTTGTAAATAGTTTATCTNTGAAACTAAATAAGTTAGATTCATGTTGTAAATGAATTTNTTTTCTACAAAGGTCAGTTGATGCCGCTATGTTTCAAATTTTTTTTAAAAAAAAAATTAAAACGCAAAAAAATTACAAGCACTATCGCATCAATTTAATTGTCGTACTTTTTTACGATATGGTCCCTATGCAAAATTTGTAAAAAGATTTTCAAAAATGGAAACATAGTGGCATATATTATGCCTTGAATAATATTACTGCCAAAATTCTAGAGAAAATATTGATAAGTTCTGTACTTATGAATTTTTTAAGTTACCAAGGTATTAAAAATGAACAATTTGAGAAAATTGAANAGAGAAAATATTGATAAGTTCTGTACTTATGAATTTTTTAAGTTACCAAGGTATTAAAAATGAACAATTTGAGAAAATTGAAGTTAAAGTTTAAGAATGTTTAGTAAATAATTAAAGCCAATTAAAGTTATAAATTCCATATTATTCAAAATTATACACTTAAGCTCTGACCCCAGTAAAGTACAAATGTTACTAAGTTGAAAGATTTTTTTTTTTTTAAATTGGAGCAGTTTTTATATAGGCCTACCATACTGTAATTGTGAAAAACTATAACTAAATATTTTGTAATTGCTTTTTTCT
>PXIH01S0005978.1:13009-24624 GCA_003024985.2 Euperipatoides rowelli | reverse complement strand
AAAATTTAACTAAAAAAAAATATAAATTAAATTTAATTATAAAGCTGTCTATGGGAGCTTTCAGGGTGTATCTATAGAGGCGCCAAACTCAACCACCAAAGAGCCCAGCCCCCAAAAAATATTTTTTTTTTGGAAGTTTTGATGTCTTATTGTTGGTCAATCCCCTTGATATCACCGTAACTAGGTCTAAAAAATATATTTTTAGACCTAGTTACGTTGACATCTGGTGGGTTTTTTTTTGTGCTGCTAAATCTGCTGACAAAAAATACCAGATATCATCCATCGTAATTAGATCTAAAAAATAAATGTCTTCTTTTTGTCAAAAGGATTAACCAATATTAAGATTTCAAAATTTCCAGACAACTAAAAAAAAAAAAAGCTTATCAAATAAAACTTTGTCAAGGGGCCCCCTGTATTTTTCCTGCAGGAGGGCCCAAAATATGTAGATAAGCCACTGGGAGCTTCAAAACTCTGACAACTGTTTATTAGGATCACTGTTATAGATATGACACACAAAATGTTCATTCCCATTATTTAATTTCATTGTAATTTAAAAAAAAAAAAATTAATATGTGACTGCATAATGGACATCTGATATTAATTCATTTAAATATTCACTTTGACAAATACAAAATTAGTGAAGCATTTTGGAATTGTTAGAAATAAACTTTGCCAATGTTTCAGGTAACTAAAAATAATCGGTCTAATTAACATTGCCAAATGCACACAAATTACAAGTTTCAGCATTGCCAATATCGACAATAAGCATAAAAATCTAGTATCGATTTCTGCAGAAAATTTTCTTTGCTTCCTAATAGATTGCGATTCATGAATAGTTTTCAAGATGTCGAAACATAGCATGTAAAGTTTAAAATTTTCCTTGAGCATGGTGAATTTTCAGTTAAAAAAAAACAATTGATCTGTTTATAAACACACTATTCAAAACAATGTGTACATTTCTGCAGACTGTAAGACTACACAGAAGCAAGCATCCTGACAAGATTATCTAAAAGTTTTGAATTAGTAATTTAAGGAAAAGTCTTTATTCAGCCCACACTACAACATATTGCATCAGCTGTCTGCCATTAATACAGATTCTAAAGTAATGCTTATAAAAATACAGATAAACTTCATGCAACCTTAACTTTTACATACGGTACAGTAAATGAATTTTGCTGTAATTATATATGTAAAACATGTCACAATCGAAGCAATCTTACTTTTATATGAAACATCCTCATTATCACCAAGGTTGTAGGGTGGAGAACGAACAGGAGAGGAAAAGACAGGAGAAGAATGTCCAGAGGGACTATGACTGACAAAGATGCTTTCAGTTTCCAAGGTTGGTTCTGTTGCCAGACGTTTCCGCGGCAGATTTTCAATACTGCGGCCAATCGAATTTTGGTTTGGTAGCCTAGTACTAACATCAAGAAAATAAAAGATTATCCAGCAATCTGGAGCCAATAAAATATTAAAATTAAAGAAAACATTTTGAACATATGTTTGCAAAATGAAATTATTATTTTTTTGTACAATTAAACACAAAAAAATGAATATTAAGCGAACTAATAAACACCAAGAACTAAGGGGATACTAATCTTAATATAATTACTATTCTGAATGGTCATACAAATCTAAAATTGAGGCAAATACATCTACAAGTCTACTACTAAATACACCTAAAACAAATGTTTAGAAAAAAAGAGGTTTTAAATGATTTTAAAATTGATGCCAAGATGTACAGTAACTATTATGGAAAATATAGTGTTAAATCCACCTAAATTTGTAGGAAAAGCATAAAGTTAATTGTCATTATAACCTAGGATACTACCTGCAGTAGGAATTATTAGTTATTGGGACCTTGAATGGTCCTGGCAAGAATTGTGGGTAAAATACTTAGATAATTGCTATTTGGAACTAGGATGCTAGCTTACTAAGATTTGTGGGGTAAAGTATTACAGTAATTGTTAAATGAAAACTAGGGTGGTAGATGCTTTAAGAATTGAGGGATAAAACAGCAATGTTATTTGGGAACCAAGATGCTGTTACCAGCACTAGTAATTGTTAGTAAAACACCAAGATAATTATTATTGGAAATGAATGTTAGATACACTAAGATTTGTGGATAAAACCCCAAACTAATTGTATCAGGAAGTTTGAATGCTAGTTGAAATATGGATTGTGGCAACAAGATAATTGTTATTGAGAACTAATGTTAATTGCACTAAGAATTATGGGTATAACAAACAAAGGTTATTGATATAAGGAAATGGGACTCTAAATGCGCCAATAATTGAGTATATAGCACAAGGTAATTGTACCGAGATATAAGATGGTTAATACGGCAAATTTTCACTAAGAATTGTGTACGATTGATATCAGGAGCCAGAAACACTAAATGCATTTAACTTGCTGATATCTAATTGCATTAAACTATATATTTTGATATAAAACAATAAACATTTATTAATTGCTTTGTAAAATAAAAGTTTCAAACAAATCCAAAAATATAAGTTTTTTAAGTACAGAAAAAATGACTAATAGCAATTTAATAAAATTCTAGTTACAAATATTTATACTATACTCTGGTAACCAAAACTTTTTTTTTAACTAAAACAATAGCCAACACTATTGTTGATGTTATTCCAGATCTCCACTCATGTGAATGAACAGTTATATTTAAAATACACTATGCACAATAAAATTCAAATAAATAATTTAGATCTGGAAAAGTAAGCAATTTGAGGTGACGATCCAGTTGATTTACTAAATAAATAAAACTAAAACTTGATTATACTAAGGTCTGCCATTTTCGCACATCAGATCATTAGAAAACGATAAGACCCTTTTTTAACTTGCTGCCACCTAGCTTCAAAATGTCATTAATGTTTTTCATATTACTTTGTTTTACTTGAGAATACTGAATGTATAGGTGGTAAGAAGATTTACAGTATGTTTTGGTTTTATCAAGGTTTGAGACAAAATATGATTATCCATTTGGCTAATTATGGTAGAAATTTCTTTTTTAGCATAAAATAGGATCCTTCTAGCCAAATACCGTAATTATCACCATAACAGGTATTGAAAATATACTGTATAAAGTCAAAATTAGCAAAATCAAAGATATTTTAACATTTGGTTACTATGCTAGTAGCACATTAACCAAGCATCTATGGGTTTATGATTGCCATCTAATTGTCCATTATTACCAGATCTAATGGTTAGCATTTCTTCAAAACATTATTATCTGTTTGATAACATTTCATAATGCCAGATGGCACAAATTTAATTTAATTAACTAAAATATAATTTCACTATTTATTAATATTTAGTATCGATAAATTTTAGAATTTTTGTTTTTAAATATATTTTCTTTTAACAAATTTTGTTTCCTTGAATCAATGTAGCCAATTCTAACAAGCAAACTTCTAAATATGGATTACACTAGAAACAACCAAATGTGACAGGCCAGCAAGAGGGGTAGGAGGTTAATAGACAGACTGTAGGAATTACATAAGGGAGAATATGTTGGATGGATTGCACTATTATAATCAAATGCTGTTGATACTGGAGACAAGAAGTGGGAGGTACTTTTTATAGAAGAAAGGTTATACATACATCATATATACACATATATTGTAGTTTTATACATAACATTGTGTACATTTGTATATACTTGGGTTTATTGTCTAACATAAACAAAATACTTAGATTTGTATACAATGCTTCTTTTGAGCCGGAACTCACCAGAACTGAGTTTTAGCACCTTTTTTAAAAAGTAATTTTTGAAAACTTACACTTATGCATTTCGATTTTTTTTCATAAATTGCTAACATAAAAAAATTTGCACTATTTAATAGAAATAAATATTGATGCCCCAGTAAATTCAAGAAGATTTATCTAAAGAAACGAGAACTGCACTCGGTCCTGTGAAAACAACTTTTTTCTATACCGCCATGTTAAAGTTGACATACGTAAGCTTTAGATGTGCCATGTAATATTATTATAGCGGTATTTGATGACGTGACGTTTAGTGCTGGTCATTCACAAACGTATCGTGCAAATTGAACTAATCTCGGAGATGACTGAAAATAATCGATTTACCAAGATAAAGAGAACGAGTTAAAATGAATCATTTAACCTTTAGTTTATAAGTACTTTTTTTATTAGATGTTTAACATTTATCTTTGAGCAAAGATCAGAAAATAAACAATATTTTAACAATCAATCAATAAAGATTTTAAATTTTATTTTAGTTTAACAAAAAGCTTAGTAACAAACATGAAAAAAAAGTTTATTAAAAACTTGATAAGCTTTTTTTTTTCTTTTTGGTTAAAAAAAAAGACATAGGGTTAGCCATTATGAGTTCATGCAGCTTTTTTTTTTCACAAAAAATATAACCACATTGTGATTTGTCTAATGTAAAAGGCCAAGCATATTTTGACAGTGATTGATAACATTACTCCGTCACGTGCAGCCATCGAATAATTGACTGAACAGGATTATAGAATGTTGCTTCAGTCTCGGAGACATCCAGTAAGGCGGATCGCCATTGCCTTAACCTGAGTTTAGGAACATCTACATGAAGCCGGTTTAAGGAGGAGACTTTAAGAAAAATGCAGTTTAGTGAACGTCCAAACTGCTAATTGCAGGACCTGTGTCCAGCTATGAGATTAGCTCAGTACACAAACTGTCTCCAGTCAGTGAAGGCTGCAAATCTCATGAATTGTAACCAGTAATCTGTTGGACTATTCCTGATGATTCTAGTACAAGGTATCTTACTCTTCTTTGGCTCTTAGTCTTAGTCTAAATAATGTGTTCTAATATCCTTGCCTGCAATTAAACATTCCATAACATATTCTCCTAACTTTTGCCTAGCAATTGATGCATACACACGCTTTTTCACTGTAAACTGTCATTAAGGAGGTGAGTCATCGGTCCTTGCGTCACGGGCCAGAGTTAGACAGGTACACACAAGATCCAAAAATAAATAATACTCTCATATAATAGATAGACCCCCTTCCCCTATATCAAGTTCACAATCATCTGGCAATGGGCAGCAGAGCTTTAACCTATTGAATTAAACTCTTAACTGTGGCAAAATACTGATGAAGTATCAACATTGCTGGTCTAATAAAATAGCTTTATAACAATATGTTAAAAAATCAGTTAACTACGGTAATTTAATTTAAATTGGATTTCCAAAAATTATTTTGTTATAATTTTGATTACTAGCATTTAAAAATTAATATTATGCCAAATACATTATTTTTCAACAGTCTTTCCTTAAAGAGGGACTTTTTTAAAAAAAAAATTTCTTGTTAAAATAGAATTTCATATTCACTTA
Source organism: Euperipatoides rowelli (assembly GCA_003024985.2). Lineage (NCBI taxonomy): Eukaryota > Metazoa > Onychophora > Udeonychophora > Euonychophora > Peripatopsidae > Euperipatoides > Euperipatoides rowelli. Next base: position 19,277 of record PXIH01S0005978.1, on the reverse strand, counting down.
TCAAATAATTGTCTAACTGTATTCATTTTAATCGATCGAATATTTGATACCTAGGTACTCAAAAGTATATCCTAATAAAATCTAATTAATGGCATAATTTTCTGCTTTTCAAAAACTCTATTCAACTGCAGCAGATGAAGTAATTTTCTTTCATAAACTTTAAAATCTTTATTTTTTTTTTTCCATTGCTAAATTATTAGTAACTTACTTTTTATAAAGACCCTGTAATACAAAATACTGTATATATGGATTTTTTCACGAGTAATATTTTCGCGAGTTTCGCGGCAGTCATATATTCGCGAAAATAAAGATTCACCAATATTACCGTAATACTCATTAAAAACATTCAAAGTGCTAAATCTTTAATTTTTAATAAAGTGTGCATTTAACTTTTTAATGAAAAAAAAAATCAACACGTCATTTATTTTCGTTTTTTAAATTAAGTGCAACACTAGCTAATAACAAAAATATTTAAAAAAAAAGAGAAAATGATTTACATTTCAAATTCTTCAATGGCTTTTTTTTTTATCAGATTGAATAAAGCCTTTAATAATCAAATCATTTTTTTTATTATTTCACTGATGCTAGAAATGCCTTTACCTTTTTGAAGTTCTTGCCGACCATCTCAACATACCATTGGTTGAAAAACACTTTCTGCTCTTTCAACTTTCTTCATTTGACCAGTGATTTAAGCAAGTTAATACTAAAATACAGTATTTTTCAGTTTAAAGAAAAGGGGAATGCCTGAAATTTAATTTAATTAAGGAACTCACACATCCAGATTAGATTTCAGTAATGCCGGCCCCTTTATAATGCAGTGTTGAAATATTTTTTTTTTTTTTTAATATAATGCAGTGTTGATATTAACAAGTTTATTAATGCAATATAATGTATCTATGTACAGTATTTATAGTAATCAACATAATTTATTTTCTATCCTAATATATTTGAAAAGAAAAAAAAACGAAAAAACGTTATTGATAATGAATTGTATTTAATTATGGGAATCTATTAAAAAAAAGATCGAGTACAGAAAATAAATTGTTTTCATTATTTTTTTTTAAATAAAGGGAATGTATTTTATTACATTTGTTTTTGAATGTATTTTAAGATTTGTCTTAAAAAGGAACAATTTAATTTTATAAGGTAAATTACAGTAAACAAAATTATTTTAGAGAAGGTTTATGATTATATTAACAGAGTATTTTAACAGAAATTTTAAAATCTCAAATGCGAATTTAAAAATTTGTGAATTTGTCATGTGTTGGATAGTAAAAACTCTGAAATAACTATTCGCGAAAAAAAAAACATACAGTAATCACTTAATTTTCATCCAAATCTCTCTCTAGGATCAATGGTGATATTTTCTGAAATAGTTTGAGCACTAGTTATAGCAATAAGTCATTGAATTATAAATACAATAATGAATTAATGAAAAAAAATAAAAAAAGTTGAGAAATACAAGATTTTATTCTGAACATGAATCACTCACCCAGATATAAGATCCAGTTGATCGACTCTAACACCCAGCTGGGACTCGTGCGATTTGCTCTTGGTCAAAGGAAACTGTTCAGGTGGATTGAGGCGTGTATTGTTCTTTTTATGAGGTGGTGGTGTGGTGGGAAATTTTAATTTTTCCTTTTTCTTCCCTAAAATTGGTGGGGTAGGGGGTGGGGTGTAGCGGCGGTCTCGACTCGGTTGAGAGGCAATGGGACTGAATTCAATAGGTGTTTGCGGAGTTTGGGGAGCACTAGAATAGGGAGCATGGCTATTAGGTGGAGGTGATTGAAGCATATCTTCTATTGGAACTGATGTCCGGGCTTGTCGGGTGCGTGGAGGAATTTTAGGTGAAAGGTCCCAAGAGTCCCAATGAAGATCAATATCACTAGTGTTGACAGCTTTCTCATCCTGCAGCTGACGATCTATTAAAAGAAAATGGAGATGCCATTAACAATAAATTGTCAGATACAATTATGTAAAAAAAATTAAATAATTACAAACATTTCAATCACTAAAATTATGTTTTTCAACTCTAATTAAATCTTGATTTGTTTTCTATTTATAAGTGGGATGAAATGGATCCAAGTTTCAATTGGCTTCATTATATGGTTTGCTCCGTTTCGGAGTTTAACATAATCAACATAATATAAGGGAAATGAGGATGATATGGAAGAGAAAGAAACTATTGAAGATGATACTGATTGCGGTAATAAGGATAGAAATATAAGCATAAGAATAATAATAATAATACCGTAATAATAATAATAACAAAGATCATAAGCATGAGAATATGAATTAGGATATTGGTGAATGGTGATAAAGATAAGAAAAATGACAATAAGGATGAGAAGAATGACAATAACAATCTGTAAATATAATACCTGAATAATTTTTTAAGATACGCATGGCAGAAATAAGTCGTCGTGTTTCTTCGTCTCGACACCCGCATTTCTGCAACAAAAGCTTGATATCCTTCTCAGTGGTTTCAAGTAAGGATTCCATAGTATAGATGCAGGAAGCTAACGACTTAAAAAACAAAGAGAATCAAATCAGTAAAACATCTAAAATATGAAGATCAATATTCAGTTAATTAAAAAACATAAATTATGCTTGTTTCAAGATGAAACATTTCATAATCTAAAACAGACAAATTGTATTATGAAATACTAGTGAAAGATGCCATCCAGTGGCTACAAATAAGTTTTTTTATCACACTCGGTCTGTTCTAGAGTATTGGAGGTGCTGAGTTTGCTATACACTTGGACAGCAAACTTTGGAGCTCCATTTACGTTACATTTTCAAAAATTTATCGCATGACAGGAACGTCATAAGAATCCCAAAATGAACTGTCGGATCTGCTTTAGCGCAACTCTCAGTAAATCAAACATTATTGCTCAATGAGTGGTTGAGGAGGAGAGCAAACATTAACAATATAGGGCCTACAGACATTTTTAGTATATAGATTTTAAATATTAGGATAATAATTTCAAAAATACAAGTGTAACGGTACTTTATTTAAATTTTTTAAGTTTGTTGCAAAGATTTATGTATTATTTCAGAATAAGGCACAAGTTATTATGACCAGATAGAGATGTCCCACAAGTCTCAATTTTGAACTTTTTTTTTGCTAAGTTATGTTTATAATAATTTATTTCAGAATAGGTAAAAATTTTGTAATCTTGGTAGAATGAAGCATGTCATCAACAGATATTTCATAAGTCTTAACAATCTCTGGTTTAATTCAAAACACAAAAATATTTAAAAAAATAGGGAATGGATTCAGAAGAGATAGGCTATTCCTATGATTGGTAGTAATTCTGCACCTCCTTGGTGCAAAGAAACAGTAGACATCAGGAGATAAAATCATTAGTTGTCTTTTTTTTTTATATTAGGCTATTTCAACGATTTTGAATTAGCCTAAGTTACAGTACAATATTATATTTAGGCCTACATTTTGAACTTGATTTATTCTAATATACAATATGTATTGAATACAAGACAGATTGCATTATGGGATAGCCTATTGATGAAATAAGATTTTATTCCGATACAAAATTATTTTTATAAGTAAAATTGAAAGAAACATTTCACAAGTTTTGAAAGAAAAGATAGCCTATACCCTAATGAGTTTTGCACCCATAAGTGCTAAAAAATTTAATAAATAAAAAATGAAAAAAAAAAAAAAAAATGTTTAAAAACTTTGATTTCATAAGACTTAGCAGAATTATATAGCCTACTGTACAATACATTCAAGAACTTCTACTGGAATTTCTTCTGCATTATGATGAACAACTTCCCTGTTAAATTACTCAAGGTCACTCCAAAATCAAGTGGATGCTATCCCACCTATTGTAATTAACCCAGAATGCAATAAGTATCCATAAGATCAGACAAACAGTTAGGGGATGCATGAAGGCAATCTAAATATTAACATATTTTTAATAAGGAAAAAAAAAAACATTCTATTTGTAACTGAGGTTTGATGTGTAGCCTAATACTGTAAAAGGAAAGGAAAGTAGGCATGGTTTTATTATTATTATAAAATCTTTAATTTTTTAGAATATTACATGAGATAAAACTCTGTATAATTCAACATACCCCAATAGAATTCTTGCTGAGTCCTACAACCTGTAACCATTGCTTGAGTTTAGGGTACTGCTTCAGCTCGTCCCTCAATTCAGAAGGAATCCTTGCTTTGGTCACAAGCTGTCGACTAAATTGTTTTATCAACTTTCCCTAAAAAAAAAAAGAAAGAAAGAAAAAATATATTTAATGACAATGTTGAAATAAAAAGAAGAAGTTCTCAACAATGTTGATTTAATCAAATTTTAAAGATTTACTGGATTCAACTTCATCTCAGGCTCATTTGACTGGGTTACAGATGCGTCTTGAATACAATAAGTTTACAAATATTACACTATCGTTGGTACACATTTTAAATAAAATAATGTATGTTTTTTTTTAATTAAATGAAAAAAGACAAGGCAAGTAGACCAAAATACAAAGTTTGTTATGATAATATGCTGTAATTAGCCTAGTATTTATTAAGTCCAAATTTTATTAGTGCAATGGATCTAAATTGCTTTTAACTAGCCTAGATTAGGCTAAATGTTGTCAAAAATAGAATGTCAATTTAACTCCTCTTGCCTGGAGCCTTCTTGCCTCCACCCACTTCTTCCTCATTACCACATTTATCCTAAACTGGCACAAAATGCAATCACCACAATTGCCCACTTGGTTATTATTTGTGACATAGGCTTACAAGTACTAGTAGCCTAATTAAATAAAAAGTGAATCTACTGTAGCAGTTTTATAATTTTTTAGATTTTTTAAAACTTATTTTCCTATTTTTTAAGTTTCATTTAGATTGTTTCTATTGTTAAAATGTCTATGATACCATTTTTACAAAAACAAAATTGACCCAAAATCGGCATCATCATCCCCCAAGTACAGTACGCTATAATTATAGCCTATGGATTTTAAGGGATAAACAGGAATTTATTTAACATAGGCTATAGACTACTTGTTTTACCCAGACACTCTTTATTCTTTAAGAATTATAATTTTTTATTTAAGTTGTTACGGTATTTTTAATTCATTAAAATTAACAACTTAGGCTAAATAAAAAATTTCCCCAATTTCTACCAAATTCTCACTTCAACACGTCAGATATCGATAGCAGTAATGCCCATAAACTAAACATCCCTTTCACAAGAACAGTAAAGATTTCAGAATTCAACTATCATTTCCATGACCAAGATGATTAATCATGGACTTACAGTATATCCCCATCACTTGAAAGAAGAAAAAAAGTATTTTATAACTTTTATCTTTACCGGTACATTTTATCCAATTTTATCGTAGATCTGTAAAATCTTACACATCCTGTTGGGCAAGGAAGACAATAAAATTATTATTGAACAAGGAATTAATAATTATATCTTAATAATATTATCCTTTTAAAGCTTTAAAATCTCTAAACCAAATTATGAAATTATTCAGAATGTGACTCTCACAAATCAGATAAAGCATCAATAAAATAAAATAGCCTGCCCAATTGGAATGATGGAATCACTAGTAGCAATAAGATACAATGCAGGAAAATCAGTTCAATATGAACACAACTTGAAGTTACTATATTACTCTACAAATTAATTAAAGCCTTATATTTAGTACAACAATGAAAAAAATAGACTACATGTATGTTTTTCCTAGACTTGTGCAATTTAAGCTAAAGGAGCTATTACAAATGATGGGCAAAATTATTTATAAATAACATATGTAATGAGAACGCTAACAATGTTTATCACAAAATATAAGGTTTAAGCAACTAAGCACGATATTAATTTGAAAACGATAATACAGCTCTTGACAACCACTTGACTTGAATCCATGAGAGATTTCTCTGGCAAAAATATAGATAGGATGCATGGGTGTATTTAGAGAGGGGGGTGGTGTCCAGGGGGTCTGGACACCCCCCCCCCCCAAATTTTAAACTTTAAAAATCTCAATAGCCAAAAAAAAAAAAATGTATAAAAAATATAGGCCTATAGGCCTAGCTAAAGGAGGCTCCTATTATAGCCTACTTTAATCTGAGCTACAACCAAGACACCCTCCAAAATTATTTTCTGGCAAAAATATAGACATGATGCCACATTAAATTTTGATAAATAAAAGGTATAAAATAATTTTAAAATTTAAAAGGTATAAAAGAATTTTGATAAGTCTTTTGACCAAATATAACAAATTGATAAATTTTAAACATACA
>PXIH01S0005969.1:18460-29926 GCA_003024985.2 Euperipatoides rowelli | reverse complement strand
CATCAATTCATATATGTGACCACATAAATTTTTTTTGGAAGCTTACATGAGGGGTCACTTCCACCACCTGCCTGAACTTCTCAGAAACGACTCTTAAAGTTTGCTTTACCACAAAATCATGTTTAATTTAACATAATGCCTTTTGTCCCAACCCTCCCTTAACCCACTATGGGGAGGCTTGGAACAAAAAACATATGACAACTATTATTTCATTACAATTATTATTTTTATAGCTATCAAAATTAAACAAATTTACTAGATACCAGAAAGACCAACTAATATATTGGTGATAAAAATATTAAATAAGCTTAACAAGGGAGCAAATAAAATGTGAAAAATGTCCCCACTCTNCCCTACATCTTAAAAATGTGAAAATTTTAGTTAAAACCTTTAGCTAAGGAGGGCAGTATAGGCAGAAATGGAGGTTTTGTTATTATTTTGTTAATTTTAAAACCAATGCCATTGGTAATTGATGCTCCTGTATATGTGCATTGTGCATAAGACCTAAGGAATACAGAAACAACTGATAAACATACAACACAGGCATATAAATTTACTTTAAATAACTAGTGAAAAGTTGTTTCATCAAAGACTCCACAGAAACACAGTGTGTTTTCAACATAAATTAGACTTTCATATGACTGACGAACTGTATAGCCTAGCCTAGAGGCCTATAGCCAAAACTTATTAAAAAAACACTCCCTCTATTAATATCAGAATTAAGTGGGTGGCTATAGGTTCAGAGGTCTCCACTACAGTGAAGTTCATATTTTTAATGAATAAAAAAAAATTTTGATATGTCAGGGAGGGTTGGGACTATCCCAACCCTCCCCATTTGCTAATTTAACATACAAATTATAATTTCCAGTTTCTAGTTGAGATATATTTATTACACTTTAAGAATTATTACAAAAATAATAGTCTAAACCCTGTGATTTTACAAGTAAAAGGGGGAAAAATTACATTTGTGTGTGAAAAACAAGAAATGTCCACTGACCATGTTATTAGCATATATTAAGGACCCAACTCAGGATGGCTGAAGACAAATGGTTGAAAGGTAACTCACCAAGAAATTGGAAACCACACTACCAACTATAGGATTAAAAACCTCCCTGATCTAACCCTCCCCACTCTCCCCATAGTCTACCCTCTGACTTACCCTTTAGGCCTACATTTTTAATATTATTGTTGCCGTATAGAATGCATCCAAACAATTTAGCAGACATGCATTCACTTGGATTAATACAATGCGAAAAAAAAATCCATTAAAAGTATAGATTTTTTTTTAATTTTAAAACGTTAGTCCATTTAGTCAAGTCCCTTGTTTATTTTCGCTCAATTTTTTTTGGAAATTATAAAAACTATAGATTTTTTGTAAACCTTAATAACCATTCAGAAAATTTTTGATTCCTTTTCTCACCTATGATTATGGTGGCCATCTTGAATTTTTTGAAATGGTGACCTTTAAATACTAAATTCTCAATTTCTCAGTTCATGGCTTGCCTAGGATCAAATTCCATCACCCCAAACTACATTTTTGTGGTCATGGAATGCAATGTTAATAATTTCAAATTGATATCTAGATGGGCGAGAAAAAAATATTTAAATATTGACAAATAGGCCTATTTCAACAAAATAGATAGAGTAACGCCTACATAAACTTACTCTATAAACTCCTCTTTAAGTTAACATACTTTTTGCAAAATAAAATTTGCTTACTGGACAAAATGTGTTCATCATCAATTTAAAATTATATATGGTACAAACAAACTTTTCTTAAAAAAAGGGGAGACTTAGGGACCAAAATGTTAAAAAAAAGGGACTTTTAAAACTAGTGTCTGGCTAAGTTTAGTAGATTGTCTAATAGGCTGCATGACAATGGTAGTCTGAGATCCAGATGCTAGTCTTTTAGGGACCACCCTTAAAACCCCTATTTCTGGGAAAATGGAATCATATATTTTTTAATTTGTTTTGATATGATTTTAAAAATGTTTAGTTTTAGTAATCCCCAAGAAAATTAAACGAACTCAAAAATCTGGACATAGTGAACTGGACTAATTGGAATAATGATTAAATAATTGAATTGAAAACCTAGACCAAAATTATACTCAAATAATTTCTCTGGCTTATTTTAAGAATGTTCAAAACGAATGTGTCTGCCTGAAGATAGGAATATTAAAAAATAATAAATTATCTGTCAAAATTTTTTTTTTTTTTTTTTTTGTTCTTACTACGGTAATTATTTGAGATGCTGCGCATGCATCAAGTATAGGCCTAGCCTAAATAAGAAGTCAAAAATATCAAGCTGCAATAATTTTTATTTTATTTAATTTCAGGCCTAAATAAGCCTTTGAAAAAGTCAGGACAGGGAAAATATAGTGAGAATAATAGTGTAAAAAAAAATAGGAACAGGTTAGGGAAAAAAACTTTAAAGTAAAAGCTGAAATGCAGAAGATAGTACAATGGTGGGCTACTCAAAAACATGGCACCAAACCAGGCAAAAATAGCAATGGTAGCCACAACAGGAAAAAAGCAAAGAAGGCAACAAGAGACCGATCATTAGAAAACAAATATAGAGGATAGGAAGTATCACTAGAATGAGTTATCACATGGGACATGGAGGCTTATACTTTAGACATAATCAGGTGAAAGCCACCCAAACACACTAATAATTAAAGGGGAGTCTTCACGACCTTAACCAGAAAATGGTTAGTGACGTTTGGTTCATTGTGGTTAGCTAGAAAATGTCACTTCCGATGTGAGTGTACTGTACATGCATGCAAGTGATGTGTGCAGGTACATATGCAGTGTATTTACTGTATATTAAAAAAAAATATGAGGAATTCTCATGCTCTAGGATGGAAAGCAGACATTGATTGTGATGGTCGGGACTGGGCAGTGGTATCGGAGCATTGGGGTGGGAATCCCTGGATAGTAATATCCGAGATTCCATCACTTTCAGAGACTGCTGTTTCGGAAACCATTGGGGAATACCTCCAAATGAGCAAGGATAGTACAACATCGTGCCCATCATCTACTGTGGCGAAGACCTGCACAGTACTAGGGAACTGAAGTGTTCTTAAAAATTATTTTGGTAACAAAATACATGTAAAAAAAATTATGTTTTTTGTATCCATTAGTGTTATAGGATATACTGGATTAAGTGTAGCCTACATATAATTAAGTAAGATTGTGACCCACAATCTTAAAAAATAAAATTAAATATCCATATCCCATAATTTAGCGCAAGACCTATGAATTGTGTGGTAACTCAGGTTACATATATACAGTAGCCTGCATGGTAACACTGTACATGTTTCAATCGCCTTTTATAACAAAATATTTCATTTATTAGTGTTACATACAGTATATACTCGGGTCTCACTCGATTGGAATGACCCCCTGTCATTCCATCAAGTTCTTTTTGTTTCCTGTATTCTGTAGCTGGATTGATGAGATCATTCCAATGTGTATATTCCACCCCACTGGTATTTATTACAGCATTACTTTAGTTTGGGGCTTTTGTGTTTTATAATTTTATATTCATAGCAAGTCTTTGTATGATTTTTTTATCTTTTGTGTGCTAGCAATAAATTGATTTGTTTCCGTCTCCTTTCTTTCCTAGTCATGGAGCCATTCACTTTAAATGCATTAGGCTAACACTTCCAACAATATAGGCCTATACAGATATCTTCTGTTAGTGTTAATGCTATTGAATATGTATACTGTATATAGGCTACCTTAAAGTAGCAATATTATTATAATTAAAGTTCCATACTGTCACTATGAGGATTGTAATACGGTAGTTGTAAATAAGCCACAACCCATAACTGTATGGCACTAAGCGTATGCTATAGGCCTATAAATTGCCAAACGAACGTTTGTAATGGCATAATTATTAATGGCATAAAACAATGTCAAAAACAAAGAACAATAGGCCTATAGACATTGAAAAAAAGCTGTATTTTTTCAATATAGTCTACTGTAGGTCTAAATATCAAAACTGTTAAAAACAGATCATAGATGGCGCTGTCAGAGTAAAACTAAAAGAAAACACCAGCTTACCTAATCCTCTTGGAAGAACTTGTTAAAAATAAAATCAAAACTTAAACCTTATTAACATTCTTGGCAAAGGTCAAAAACCTAGAGAACTTCACAAATGACATTTCAATTACTATATTGAAATGTCATCCGTTATAAATCGAGTCTATTTGGAAAAGACAAACTTATGGCTTCTCCTATATTCCTAAAGGAGGTAGTCATAGAAAAGCATGGACCATAGTGAAAACAGATCATGCCAGAATGAGGGAGTTGCTCTCCGTTGGATTAAAGCTAGTTATTCCATTGGATTAAAAGCTAGAAAATCTATTGGTGACCTCTGAAGCTGATCATCCTGAAATCGTGTAAAAGCCAGCAGGAAACTTCAATCTTTGTCTCATCTGCCTGCACATTCGCCTCATCTGCTTGCAGTCAAATGTGCTCAGTTGTTTTCTGACACTCTGGTCCCCACTGCAAAGTTTGCCGACTTACTGTATGTTCCTTAGTTTCTGATTATACTGATGTTCAACGAAGAAGTGCTCTAATCCTAATCACTGGCTAGCACCTGAAGTGCTAGGTAAATTCATTCTTGAAATCGTTGTCTTTTTGACAGCTACAGCTTTTGTAAACCAACCAATATTTATATGTTTCGTTTATAATACCATTCTGTCAAATATTACTAACCATTACCTTTAAAATCAATCCAACACCTAGTGTCATGTTTAATTTCTTATAGCCTAATCATTTAAATTGCGTTATTAGTCTACTTGTATATTTAATCAGATGCAAAAAAAAAAAAGGAATATCACTAAACATTGTTAAGTTTCAAATTACATTGGAATTTAATCTCACGACTTACTGTAGCATTTGTTGGGCAAATATAAATAAGCAAAAAGTGGATAACCCTTCTGTTTCTAATAAAATTTTACTAAAGAAAACTTTAGGAACTGGGGCTTGCTTTAATGCGTTAGCACTGATTCCTAAACATAAGGGAAACTGGTTATTTTGCCGTATAACGCCAGCAAAACAGTTGTTTAAAGAAATTGTTTTTAGCCCTTGTAATATATTAACTCATTTTGGGATTAAGTCCTTACATTATAAGTTACCCCCTTACTCCAAACTCATTACTGAATAAGCTTTCTTCTTCAAGCCTATTTTAAAATCTAAGGTAGCAAACTTTGACTCCATTTTGTATGTCATATATTATTACTCCATTTCGATTTTAAGAAAGGGGAGGCAATTTATGAAAAATAGCTGAGTAGATCACTCGCCAAATTTTAGATCAGTAGTATCAAAAGTATAGGCACCCCTATAAAATAACCTTAGGCCTAAATCACTTTTCTTTGCCTGCTAGTTACAGGTAATCTTAATTCCTTCTGTCATCTTTTTTTGGGGGGCAGGATGTAAATCTATGCTTTTAGCAACTTAATAACCAATAGCCTACAGATTATTTTCTTATGAATTTAAGGAAATTATTTATTTATAGGATGAAGCGGTCGCTTGACTCATCCGATGAGTTGGATAAGAAACCCCGACTGGAAGAAACAGTGACTGAAGAGGTAGTTGAACAAGAGCAGGAAATCAGGTATTTTTGAAATTGAATAGTGCATACAGTATTTGCCGGAAATTAATGTGTGTATGTGTTTTAACCATAAGCTGAAACTTTTATCTCCATTTTAGTGAGGATTTGGGCAATGTCGTGGCTGTGCATATGGATATCACTGAACCTTTAAATACACTGAGAACACTGTTAGAACAACGTTTGCAGTGTTTACTAGCTGATCATACTTTTTATCTTCAAGATGCTCAGGTGGTAAGTTATATATAGATGTGTTTTGTATGCTTGCATTAACTTATAGGATAATTAAAGGATGGTACAAACTCAGTATGTTTTTTTCTTTTTCTGAAATTTATTGTATAAGCTACATTATAATTATTTATTGTATCCATTTTTTTTTATTATTATAGAAATTTGTGTAAACATTTTTTTTTTTTATTTTTTAAATTAGTTGGACCCTTCAAAAAATTTAGTGGAACAATGTGTACAAGGAGAAGGTTTGGTGCAAATAAATGTAGAAATAATTTCAAAACCAGGTAAGTAGCCTATTCGAAAGAACAGGCGGTCTTTAAAATTTGTTAAAACTTCTCAAAATTACTAAATAGGTTGTTCACTCTGCTGGCTTAAGTCTCCCCATACACGCAGTGATTTATCTGAAGATCTGTTCTGCCATTGAGTTTTGACAGACAAATTGTTGCATGTCTGAGCCTTTCTGTAAACAAGTCACTATCATTCGGTCGTATCTGTTCATAAACCCGGTCTGCAGATATGTCGTGTGTGCGTGTATGACGTTGTTGCTTGTCATTGAAATTATACCAACGATCTACACAACAAATACATTTGCTCAAGGAAAGCTTATTTCCCAAAGACTTAATGCCATTTTTGTTGAAGAAGCATGAAAACTTATACGCTATTTGCTTAGTCCCAAGTTCTCTTTGTTGAATACAAGTGCCAATTTGAAATTGATTGTCTTTTAATTCGAAACTTTAAGAATACCGAATTCTCATTATACTGACTTTCTTATGGTATCGTCTCCATTATTAATATTAATACCTTAAATTTTTTTTTTAAAGTGTAACTTCCCCACCTTAACCATATCAAAAAAAATATATACTCATAAGGAATGTACTATACAACTAGAAGTACATTTAATGTACTGTAGTTTAAATAAAATATTTTTTTAACTCTATAGACAAAAAAAATAATATAAATGAAAAATTGTTTTTAAAAAGCAAATTTATATTTTTATTTAATAAAACCCAAGCGGATTCTTTTATATTTTTTTTTTTCACAAAAAAAGCTTATACATGTAGTGAGAAGTACTAATATATTATTTTTGTTATTTGGCAGGCATTAAAGGCATTTTTATCCTTTCTTAAGAAATTAATCTTTAGGCACATCCAATTGCAATCGATTCAATAAGTTCATAGGCGTATATTGAGGCCATTGTTTAGCCCATAATAATTTTTTTCTGCGTGAGGATTCGATACACATAATTAGAGTAATTGTTATAGGCCTAGCTGGGTTTTTTTTTTTTTTTTTTCAGGAAGAAAGAATATGTGCCATTTCAAATATTGTATGTGAGCCTGGATCTAATTTTAATGAAAAAATTGACAAACAAAATATTGATCATGTGTACACGTGTAGTGCTCATCCGGGTTTGTCTGCAGATAAATCATTGTACAGTATGTGTGGAGTATATTTTGTACAGACTGGGTCTGTCAACCTAATTAATGATTTATCTTCATAACCATGTTGCAGATAAATCGCCGAATGTGGGGGGGGGGGGGGGGGTACTTTAGCCTACTACTTTCTTTAGCCAAAAAAAAAATATTTCTAAAAAACCCTTTAAGAACTACAGACAATCCACTTGCTAAAAACATTATAGATACAAACAATTGGGACTTGCAAACATTATTTAGTGTCACCTTAATTCAACTTAGAAACACCTGATTCGGACTTGCAAACATTATATATTATCACCTCTAATTCAACTTGTAAACACATGATTCAGACTTAAACCAAGTTTTTGTTACCGGTACTTTTTTTTTTATCTCAAAAGTTTGTAGGCCTAACTGTACATTATTGTTTAAGATATACAATTTTTTAATAGGATTGAGTGTTTAACGTTTAACCAAAAGCATGTTTGTCATTAGATTTTTTCAGTGTGTTTCGTTTATTTGGTTTATCTGGTCACGTGAACATTTAATTTTATAGACGAACAATCAAAGTGAGCCATATCTGAGTAGCAAAGTACTCGATCATAATAAAATAGTTTAGTATGCTTATATACAACAATAATTCCGATGAAATTCTAACTTATTAATAAAACGAAAAAAAAAAAATTTGTATTGAAGACTATTTTACAAAGACTAGCATTTTCAAATTACAGCAGTAATCCTTTCAGGTAAAGACTTGTGTAGCCTTACTTACTGGGATATTTAAATATCTATGTATTTTTCCCCAAAAAAAATGAATGTAAAATTCATGATTAGGATTGTAGATGATTAAAATAAAAAATTATCGCTACCCCATCATCTAACATATTGTAATCACTCAGTTTTTATATAATAATTTCAATCCTTTTAATAAATCCAAGTTAACTTTTTTTGTCCGCCATTATCAAAACCATATCTCACAAAGTAACCCACTTCTCGAGCAAGGTTAAAAAGTTTGAAACGAAACTAACAAAATGAACTAGATTTTTTTAATGAACTGTCGAGTTAATTTTGTGCGCTTAATGACTAACAAAAAAGTATCGAATAGTTTAAATAATTCCAAAAGTTAGCTATTGACGAACACGCCTCAACTGCCAAAGTAATAAATGTTTACAATTTCACAGCCATGTACAAAAATGCCAAGCTGTAACTCCTAAATTTAAAAAAAAAAAATTGGGAATCATATTAATAATACATCTGCAGGAATGCATTACTAGAGGACTGTCTCTATCTTGGTTTTTTTTTCTTTGGATTTTAAAAAAATAACAGGTTATTCCAGCTTTTATTTTTAACTAACTAGTCTCGTATTTAAAATTTTCACACATTTAAAAAAAATATGACTAGGTGCTTTAGCCTACTTCTTATTTTGCATAGCTCCAACCCTCTTGTTGTTTTAAACTTTCCCATTTATAAAAATAGTATTCTTAAATTTTATCTTATAAAATTCTATAGTGAATTTTAACAGTGGCTTAAATATGATGCCTACAGTATATAAATTGACTGATCTGTTATTGGTCAAGTAGTTACCAGTTAGAACTAATCTAGATATGGGTTACCATATTATGTAGCAATTGAAGGCTGTGATTGTTTTTATAATATGTCATCCTTCTTTGTTTATTTGTTATTTGTCAGCATATGGAAATTGTTTGTTTATTTCAATAGTGTCAAATCTTGTGGTGCTAGTGTTTGTAAGAATAAAAAACATAGTTTGAATTGATTTTTTAACACTGTCAAGGCTGCTCACCTTTACATTATTCCGCTCTTGTTTAAAATAGTCTCATATAAGTAATTCATTCCAATGTCCATTTAACCGCTATTCTTTTTTTTTCTGTACTAGTTTGTTGCTAGTCTAGTATGTAAACAATATTGTCCCATAAGGTCATCCACATGCAATTTCTAATGTTCATTGAAGTCTGGTGTACGTAGTGTTCCACTTTGTCGTTAGCATTTTCTGTTGCTCTAGTATTTTGAAAATAAATGCTCACTAACTCTACTCACTTTGTCTCACAAAGCAGTTCATTTAATTTTATTTTTAGCCATAACCTACCTTGCCAAATACCAGTGAATGAGTTTTTTGTTACTTTCCAAAATTCATTCTGTACCAGTGAATAAGTTTTTAGTACAAAGGTAGAAATCCCGAACCTGTATCGTTGTACGGTTAAGCAATTTATCAATAAATTTCATGTTGATATCTAGATAATAAATTTTACTGACAACTTATTTCACTATTCAGACTAATTTACCCTGTTTCTTACTCCTTTTTTGTTCTAATTTTTTTTTTTAAAAAAATATATTTACATCACAGACATAGAAACCAATAATAAAAAAATCCACAATATTTGCAAACTCCAAATCAACATCCTGATCTGTTTTCTAGGGAAACCTTTTTTTTTTTTTTTTTCAATTTATGAGAAGAAAAAAATTGAGAAAGATGAGTTTTTTTTTTACCATGATTTTTTAATTGATGGTCCAGTCTTGGAAAACTTTTACTTTTCAACACTTTTTTTTTTTTAAATTAATGGGTTAAATGAATCATTATCCTGTAACATTAATAGAATAATTGCTCTTATTAGATGTAAATATTGATAGCAAACTCTGGCATGCTTGCTTATTTTATTTTATTTTTTAAATTATTTCAGATTCTAAACCGAAAATAAATATTGTAGATGTATTAAAACCAGCTGATGAAATACTCCAAATTCAAGAAACAGACACACAAGGTAAGTAAAAAATATACTACTGATTTAACTTTTTTGTGAGATCCAAATATTACTATTTACACACATTTTATAGGTGACAGTCTATTGTGTTTGAAACCTAATTAATAAAAAGTAAATGGCTAGAACCGTTAATATCAAAACAATATTTAGATTTTTTTCTTCTGAAATTCTAATTACTAGGCAAACAAATTATTGCTTTTAATTGATTTTATTTACACGTACAGTATATTGTCATTTATTTCCCTTTGAAAGATTAGTATGTAACGTCTTGCCTTTGGCTTTTTAAATGCTTATAAATATCACGATTAAAACTATCATCATATTTGGGTATAGCCCGCTTGTTTAGGTTGCCACCAAATTGTTTGATTTGCATAGAGGCATAGCCTTAAGTCAACAGATCCACAAAGTTTTTGGTCCCTATTTCAAACTATTGGTGTGCCAATTTTCAACTGTCTTCTAATTTTATATTGGTCACCTCACCTCTACATTGCTAAAAAACATGTACACTACAGCTTAGTTGAAATACATATAGGCTAATGAATTAAATCTAGATTATTTAGAGAAATATAGTTTTAAAATTTATGAAAAAATCAAATTGCAAGTACTATTTTGACCTCTGCGGTAAATTATTGCTCTTCCACCCCTGTCCCATTGAATAATTATTTATTCTAATAAACTTCACAGCTATTCCTGAAGATGTCTTTTTTTTTTTAATGAAATTTATTTATTCAGAAGTAACTCTTGAACAACAACCTGTGGTTCAACAAGTCATACCCAAGTTAGTCATTCCTATTCATGAAGAAAGTGAAAATGTAACCCGTTGGATGATATGCCAGAATTTTCGGAGAGACCAAGAAAGGCTAAAAATACCTATTGGTGAGTTTGTTTGTTTTTTTTTAAAGAGAAGTGTAAAATCTCCCTTATTTTCAAATTGTGCATAAACAGGAAGTTGGGTGACCTTGCTTATACTGTTTTATTAACTTGACTAAAATCAAATGCTTAGCAAACAGAACAGTGAATTCTTAAATAAGAGCTATTGAGAGTACCTTCATTGTGCTCTATATATACTGTATGTATGTAATATATTAATGCCAATACATCACACAAAGTGTATTAAACAATTTGCCTTTAAAAGGGAGCATGTAGATGTTGCCAACGCACGCGTGAAAGCAGGCCCATGCTGACCAGGGGGGACATGTCCCAATGCGCCCTCTGCCTGAGGCACCTTTGGCGCCTTAATCCAACGCAAGAAATTGTCTGACAGTATTTACTTAGCATGTATTTATTTCATGACGTCTTAGTTTAGAATAATTTGAAGGTTGTTGGAAAATTAGCCATTCATTCAGTCTGTGATTCATCCATTCAGTCAGTGAGAGATTGATTCAGTTAGTTAGAATCGGAGTTTTGTTAAAGTGAAAGAGGATTAAAATCA